>JAOEHY010034771.1:22582-40510 GCA_025447955.1 Psilopsiagon aurifrons | reverse complement strand
ACTAAAACATTGGTGTTATCAGCACTGCTCACAAGCCGAAAGTCCAAAGGAAAAAAAAAACAACACAGCTCCACACCAGCTACCAAGAAGGAGAAAAACGACTGCTACTGCCGAACCCAGGACAACTGGTTTGTTGGAGGCATCTTTAATGCTGGTAAAAGGTGACAAATGGATAGGTTTGAAGTTGGTTGGCTTGTTATTTCAAAGCACTGAAGCAACAGTATTGTTGTGGCCAGTCCTATATATCCCCTCTGGACTCAAAGAAACTCCAAAAAAAGGAGAAAAGTGGTTTGCAGTGTCTGTAATTTAGATATATATGTATTTTTTTTTCTTAAGTGCTTTTCGTTGTTGGTTTTCTTGTGCTTGGGTATTTTGTTTTGGATTCCGTCTTCAAAAACTGGGAGGCTGTTTTCAAGCTGAATGCTTCCACATGGGCTCTCCTCCCATTAAAGCCAGACCTAGGCTCTCCAGTCCTTCTGAGTGCAGCAGTGTAGTGAAAGGATCACTGCCCTGGTGTGAGCGATGGTGTGGGGGCCTGAGGAGGAAGGTGTGGTGTTCCCCAAGGTTCCTTGCTGGGAGCAGAGACACTCTCAGGCCATGTGGGGGGAATGCCAAGGCTATAGAGGAGAATTTGCAGGCAGAGGAGGAGAGACCATCTGTGCTTCAATCGCCCCAGCAGGCTGGGCACAGCATGTTGGATGGATGGTGCCCTTGTGTGCAGGAGGACAGATGGCACGTTGCTCCCAGCTCCCACTGTGACCTTCAGTGCTTGCCTCCATCACACTCTGCGTACCTTTGGCTTTATGAGACTGGATAGGGAAGGACTGCCATGACACAGGGTAGGCACAAGTGTTGCTCGGCTGTCATGGGTGGATGTTTTCAAGTTGGAAGCATCAGGATTTGGGGCCAGGAGACCCAGGTGGACAAGCAGAGCTGTTGCAAAGACTGTGGTGTCCCCCCCTTTCAGGGACCTAATGGGGCAGCACAGCCCTGGACTCTTTGCAAGGCAAAATTGGGCCATCCCTGGTGATGTAGCACAAATACACTGGACAATAGAGCCCTTCAGTGGGAGGCAGGGACCTGACTCTCTCAGCGCTGTGACGCTGCCCTGCCTGTGACTTGGAGCCTTCCCAAGCAGCTGTCAGTCACCGTTGCTGGCCCTGTTCTTGCTCACATACAGTATTATCTCTACCCGCTGCTGCAAATTGGCTCTGAGCAATCCTTGATCTGTCAGCATCGCCTACCCACTCTCAGATGTCAACAGCCCCCGCTGCTGCCCTGCTTGGTAACGTATCACTCTGAAATGTAATAATTCATTAAGTTGAGATTAACTTTTTTTTTCCCCTTCCCCTCTTTGCCACCCATTCCTCTTTCTAATGGACAAAAGCAATTAAGCTTCATTAGGGATTAAGCATGTGGGAAGTGTCTCCCTCGGAGACGCTGCTGCAGCTGCACAGACCTTGTCCCTGGGTGTGTGTGGCACCAGCTTCTTACAAATTAGGGCCCCATGAGCAAATGGTTGGGTAGGAGAAAATGTTGTTTGATGAGGGGAGTGCTGGAAAAGATGCTCTGCTCCCTCCTCTGGGAAGAAGCGATTTGAGGCTCAGCTGATCCTTCTGGCTGGGTTTTATTGTGGACACATGATGATGGCTTCTCTTAGCATGCAGCAAAAGGAGCACTAGCCTCAGCAGAGGAGGAGCTGAAAGACAGAGGGATGGGCAAGCAAGAGGTGGCAGAGAGGGGCCAGATCCTCAGCTGGTGTAAATCAGGGCAGGCTTTCCAAGTGCTTCCA
The DNA here is from genome assembly GCA_025447955.1 of Psilopsiagon aurifrons. Taxonomy (NCBI): domain Eukaryota; kingdom Metazoa; phylum Chordata; class Aves; order Psittaciformes; family Psittacidae; genus Psilopsiagon; species Psilopsiagon aurifrons. The sequence goes on along the minus strand of JAOEHY010034771.1, from coordinate 38,718 downwards.
GTTGCAGAATACATCTGCAGGGCTTGGCTGGCGAAAGTTCTGCCAAGGTGCTGGCTGGCATGGGGTTATGGCCCACAGGGCAGAGGTTCAGCATATGGTAAGACCAGCGGACCAAATCAGAGGGAGAAAGGCAATTTCCCCATTAACTCTGTCTGCAAATGGCATCTTCTTATGTCTTGACATCTGAAATTTGCTAACAGAGGCCGGTGAGCAGTGATGGCACAGCCAAAATGGTCCAGCCTTTCCTCCGGTTAAAGCAAAGAGGGTTTTTTGCATGGCATATCCAGAACTGAGAGTGTGTTTCACTGTTGGCTGTGGGAGGTCCTTCCTTCTCCCCCATCTCCTCCCACCCTCCTTCCCTCCACTTTGGCTGCTTTTCTCTTCCTTGTCTTTTGTTCTCTCCCCTTTCCCTGCCCTAGGAAGAAAGTCTCATTTCAGTCTGAAAGCCAGCAATGGAGGGGGAGAGTCATTTGATGCTTAATGCCAGAGCGGCAGGAAGCTTCACCTTCCTGGGGTGGAATAAAAAATGCTTGAATTGTCTGGGGATCTTAAACAAGAGATGCAGGGAACATTCAGGGCTTTTAATGCAAACACACATACACACACACATGCAGAAGCCCACACAGCATTAGGGGTGTTATAGCTCAGCTGGGGAAATGCACTTGAACTCTCTCTGCAGCAGACAGACCAATTCTTTCAGTTCTTTTGAATATTTTTTTTTTGAGGCTGGATATTGCTGGTAGTCTCCAGGGAGTGAGATGTTTGTCTTGCAGAGAGAATGATGCCATTTGCTCTTTGCAGTCACTCTTTCCTCAGAGCATCCTGGAGCTGGGAGGCGGCTGAGGGCATGGGCTGTGTTCCTCAGTGCTCCTGGAGCTTCTGTGGCTGCTGGTGCTTGGGATGGGAATGGGAGCTGCAGCCAGCATATTGCATACCCTGGTGTTGTTGCAAGGAAGGGTGTCCTGGGGGCTGTCTGGTGTGAGATGCTTTCTGTGTGCAAATGTGATTATCACTAGAGGTGCAACTTGAAAGTCAAGATGCCTAGAGTACATGGTGTGTGCAAGCATGGGGTGTGGGACCTCCTAGAAGCAGGTCCAGCTGTGTCATCTTACATATGACCCATCTTACACCCATGATGTAGGTGGGAGGTTGCCTACATTGCCACTCCTCTGTTTCCTGCTTGGTATTTCAGTTTCTGTGTGTGTGATGGCCTTTGCATATATGCTTAGGGCTCTGTGCGCTACTTCATACAGGGTGGTTGAAAAATCTGTCTGAGTCTTCTATATATGGCCACAGGTGTGCATGAAACAGAAAGCAGACCATGCTTACCAGCATTGTCTTGTGTTTTAACTACATGTAAGAAGATGTATATATCCCTAGCTACATATGAGTGTCTTTGCCTAGCTCTGAACTGAGCTATAGGTGAAATCGTATGTCTCACGTACTGAGGAGTGTGTTTATGTGTGTGTCCCTAGGCGTGCACGTGAGCACCTGGATGCTAACATATCTCTGCACCATGTGCCTTAGAGGCTGCATGACCAGGGGGCACAGCCTTATCTCTGGCCATTGTTGATCACTGTTTGACATGCCCTTGCTGGCACAGAGCCTGTGAAGTGCTGCCTGCACTCCTGTCCACTGCAGAGCTGTGCCAAGCTGTTGTCCTTCTCTGGACTGGTCATTACATCTGGACAGTTCATGTGAGACACTGAAGTCCAGAGAAAATACTCTCAGGTCCTGGGAAAATACTTCAGGGGGAAGCTGGAAAGAAAAATGATTCAGATGAGGAAGTAAAAGTGGCAGATAGGACCTGTCCTCTTCCACCCTCTTGCTGCCTGCCCACAGTGCCCAGTTTTTATTCCTATGGGTCATGCAGAAGCTGAGTTGGTTCTGGAGGCAGGTGGCACTGGGAGCACTCTCCCTGAACGGTACTGGCTCCCAAGCTAGGGCATGCAGGGCTGAGTGACTAAGCAGGGGGTTTGCTCACATGCATCCATGCCTTTCCTCCTGCAAAGAAGCCTCTCCACCTCTGGTCATTCACCATCCCCTGGCCATGCTTTGGCTGGGAATGGCTGTGCATCTCCCTAACCCCAACTCCTCTCACCACCCCCTTCTTCTCTTTCCCAGGGAGTTTGCCAAAGAGCGTGAAAGAGTGGAGAACCGCCGAGCCTTCATGAAGCTACGGCGCCAGCAGCAGATTGAGCGGGAGCTCAATGGTTACCGGGCCTGGATAGACAAAGCGGGTAAAGGCTGCCGGGCCATGGAAGGTCCCTGTGGTCTGGTGGGCACCACATGCTCCTGGTTATGGGTGGCGGGCATGGGAAAGGATCCCTGAACCTCATCCAGTGCAATCCCAGAGTTGCATAGGTGCTCACATATTGGCATTGGCTTCATGGGTGAGCTCCATCCCAGATGGTGCGATGGTCCATCCAGCCAGGCTGCAAGCAAGGATGTCACCAATATGAAATCTCATGTTCTGTGGCACGAAACTGTTGTATTTTGAACATGAAGGGGGAGGCTGTGAGTGTCATGGCTGTGAGCTTTGCTCTGCCATGGTTTCCTTTCTGTTGATATTTGCTGGAGTTCCCTGCAGTGGTGGGCAGTGGGGAAGTAGAGCAGTGAACAGTGACTGTGGTTTTCCAGCTGTACCTGTACTGGCAGCAGCCTTGGAGGGGATGCACTCATCAGGGCCCACTTCAGGGCTCCTGGGCCTGGGTGAGGGCTGGGGGTGGTGGAGCTTTCCAGACTTCCTGCTGACAGCCCATCCAGGCATGACAGCTCATGTAAGTAAGGCAGTAAGTCTGATGTGTTGAGCTGATGGTATCTTATCTCCTGATGCTGAGCTGTGTGTTTTGCATAGAGGAAGTCATGCTGGCTGAAGAAAACAAAAATTCTGGGACCTCAGCCTTGGAAGGTAAGACAAGCAATACCCTTCCTAAAAATCTCACTACCCTTCCTTCTACCTGCCCATAGCTGGAGATTGAAACCCTTCAGCTGTGATGGGAGGCCTGGGGATACCCCAGTGGGATCTTCAACCCAAGAGAGCGGTGTGGGGGTGTGAATCAATGACATAACCTCTGAGACAATGTGGAGGCCAGGAGGTGTCTGGTTCCATGAAAGGGAGAACTCTGGACTAGGGTCACCTGGGTATCTCTGCCTTACTACCAGACCTGAGATAGCTAAGTACTAATCACCACGTCCTGGTCCAATGAGCTGGCTACCAATAGAGTAGGTAGCCACATAGTTGGGCCACTATGGCTCTAGCGCCCATTCCTCTTCCCTTCCCAGTGCTCAGGCGAGCGACCATCAAAAGGAACCGGACAGATGCCATGAACCGTGACTCGAGTGATGAACACTGTGTTGATATCTCCTCTGTAGGCGAGCGGAGGCTGGCACAAAGAAGACCTCTTCATCCAACCTTGGGTCAGTAAAGTTTGCAGCTTGCTTCCCCAAAACTTCTGCCAGCTTAATGAGTTGCCAGAGTCATACCCATAATGTGAAGACTATCATAGATTAGCCGTCTCTGCTAGTTTGGCAGCAAAGGGGGCAAATCACCCGCTGCCCACTGTGCCACACAAAAACTGCCTGGATAATTCATGTCCCATAAAAGCAGTTTCTGTGAGCCATCTGTCTTGTCTCGTGTTGCAGGGAAGGCTGAGGCACTGAGCTCCTCCCCTCATCTTGACTGGAGCACCCAACTCCTTGTCCCCACTCTTTTCCCGTAGGTAACCCCTTGAGTCATTCTGGTCTCAAAGGCGCCAGAGTGGATGGTGCCTCCTACTTACGGCACAAGGAGCGACTCCTGCGCATCTCTGTTCGCCACATGGTGAAATCCCAGGTCTTCTACTGGATCGTCTTGAGCCTGGTGGCTCTCAACACTGCCTGTGTGGCCATCGTCCATCACAACCAGCCAGCCTGGCTCACCCACTTCCTCTGTGAGTCCCTGGGCTTTGCGTAGGTGTGAGAGCTGCTCCTTACCCCAGGGCATGTGGGGATGGATCTCACCAGAGACATGTTCTCGTATGGAACTGGGTGGGGAATAACATGAACTACATTTGTTCACTGCTGATAACAAAGGACCATGTACAGTGATTTAATTCAGCTTTCCCCTTGGCTTCATGGCCACTGATGGTTGTTTCACCCCAGTGAATAAATGTGAAGGGGTTGTACTAGTCATATGCTCTTCAGGTCTGTCGTGTTTGCCAAGAGAGAGGAACAGACCTGAGCTGGGTTTATCCTAAAATTGTGAATAGTGGTGATGGAAAGCTTGCTGGAAATACATCTATGAATGCCCACAAGCAACTGCTGAAAAGGTGTGAATCTGCAGAGATGAGACAGGTTGTGGGGGAAACCCTGGTTAAAGATTTGGTGCAAAGCATGGCATGGAGGTCCCAAGCTGGCATGGCCAGGAATCCCCAGCTGTTGGAGCATCCCCCAGCCTTCTGTGGGCCATGGTCAGGTCTTGGAGGTAGTACACTCACATCTATTCTAGCGTGGTGCTAACTGCAGTGCAGTGTGGTCAACCCCACAGCAGCTATGTGTTACCCCTGAGCTGCTGCAGTAGGGGCAATGCTGCTTTCTCAGCTATATTATTCTTACTCACCTTGAAATTGTCCCTGTCAAGCAGTGGGCCTGCCCAAATCTGCATTAGCATGCTCAGGCCTGCTTGGATCCCAGCATGGCTCAGCGAGGTATGGCAGCTGGTCATGGTGAGAAGCATCTTTTGGACAAGGTGAAGAGCCAGACTCTTGCCTGGTAATTTTCAAGAAATAGCTGGAGAAGCTTTTCACTGGCTCTTGGCTGTTGGGCTTAGTTTCCCTGGCCATGTTCCAGTTGTGCAACGACTTAAATCCAGGTTGCTAATATTCTCCTACAGTGTCAGATGCACAAGCGCTGTCTACAATGCTAAAGAGCTGCTCTGCTCCATGGTGGCTGTCTCTGGTCTTCTCATACCCCTTGTACACTAGTGCATCTACCCAGAATGATTAACTTGTGGGGTTGATGCTCTGTTATATGCAGTTTAGCTTCTCAAAGACAAGCTTCCCTCATCCCAGACCCTGAAAGCTTGGGGAAGAGTGTGGCCCCCAATTTGTCCCGTCTCTGTGGTGTACTATATCGGCCACTGATGGGTGTGTGCAGGATGCTGCACGCAACTCTGTGACCCAAGGGTAGCATGTTTGGGTTTTCTCTTTCAGACTATGCAGAGTTCCTGTTTCTTGGTCTCTTCCTCCTGGAGATGTCATTAAAGATGTACGGGATGGGGCCACGCCTTTACTTCCATTCTTCCTTCAACTGCTTTGACTGTGGGGTAGGTGTCCCCAGAGATGCTGTGGTTGTGTGGGGAGATGTTTGGAAGGCATCTGAAGTGCAAAACACTGAGGGGGAGAAGAATGGGGAGAAGAGTGTGAGGGCCCTTGCAGTGAGCAGGGAGCCCTTTTTACCAGGACAGCCTCCCTGTGCCAATCTGAGACACCAGATCTTGGACAGGGTAGCTGGTGCTTCATCTTCAGGCATGTGAAGATTTCCTGCAACAGCCTGTCCTGAGCTTGTCTTTGACTCATGGCTGTGTCTGCTTTTCAGGTCACGGTGGGAAGCATCTTCGAAGTGGTTTGGGCTATCTTCAGACCAGGAACCTCTTTTGGGATCAGTGTCTTGCGAGCCCTTCGTCTCCTGCGAATATTTAAAATAACCAAGTATGTACTGCCTGTACATGCCTGTCACTCTTCATCTCAGTCTGTGGCTGCAGCCAGATCCAGTTGCTCCTGCTTTCCCGCTGGCATTACTGCAAGTGCTCCAGCAGTATCTGTTTTCTAGGTATTGGGCATCCCTGAGGAATTTGGTGGTCTCACTGATGAGCTCCATGAAGTCTATTATCAGCCTCCTCTTCCTCCTCTTTCTCTTCATTGTAGTCTTTGCCCTGCTGGGAATGCAGCTGTTTGGAGGCAGGTACGTCATTTCACACATGGGGAAAAGGAATCTTTTGGTGTTAAAGCTAAGCAATGACACCCTCTTAGGTGCCTAGGAAGACTGTAGCCTTTCCCTTCAGTCTTCTGCTAACAGTGCTACTTCTCCACAGCAGATGTCTCCTGCTCAGTGGGTGCCTTTGGGCTCTGTGAGCCCTTCTGGCCAGTAGACCTTTTGGGTTCTAGGACCAAATGCTCAGGAGACCTTTTTAAAAGTGAGGAAAGGTCCTCCTAAGAACAAGAGAGCTGATAGCACAGCATTCAGAGGTTTTATATTCTTGGTACTCCAGCCCATTTATGTCTTCCCAATTCCACCTCCAGGTTTAACTTCATTGATGGGACGCCATCAGCCAACTTTGACACTTTCCCTGCTGCCATCATGACAGTTTTTCAGGTAGGAGCTGAGCTGCAAAGGGATACAACCAAAGGAACTTGGACCACTGGTTTGCTCCTCCCTCATTGGAAAAGGGTTCTTTAAACCAAAGAAGCTCCCCTCCGTCAACTGTTAGGCTATAACTCACTTCATCCCCCTCTCCTCCTGTGCAACTAATTAAATGGAAAGGAGTGGGAACTTTTCTGAGGAGTCCTAAATCCTCAGCAGTGTCCAGCATCATCTCCCTCAAGTGCTGCAGCTGCAGAAGTCAGTTATCCACTGCACAGGGCCTTTGTACTTGGCTCCTGCATGCCGGTGGGATAGATCAAGGGGTACTGCCCAGTGATGGGAAGATGTGGATGACAGAGCTGCTGGTTTGCTTTCCTGCAGATACTGACGGGTGAGGACTGGAATGAGGTGATGTACAATGGCATCCGCTCCCAGGGAGGCGTTCGCTCAGGCATGTGGTCCTCCATCTATTTCATCGTCCTCACCTTGTTTGGAAACTGTATCCACCTGTCTGCTGTGCTTTTAGTGGAAACAACCCCTTCTCATGACTCTCTCTGGGGGCATCCCCTTCCCCACCTACTGCTCCTTCCTCCTTTCCCAATTGAGGGAGACACATCATATGTGCAGCAGTCCTGTGTATCCCAGATGCAGAAAAGGAGCTGTCTGGAGGTGCACTGAAGGCTATATATATGGATGGGTGACAAGTTTGTCCCTTTGGCTGCTCCTCACCAGCTGGTGAAGAGCCATCAGGGCCACTCTCATTTGGTGGCTGCAGGCACACACATCCTTAACACGTGGGTTGTGCGTCCTTAGCTGCTCACAGATACTCTGCTGAACGTGTTCTTGGCCATTGCGGTGGACAATCTGGCCAATGCTCAGGAGCTCACCAAGGTACGTTCCTGTTGCTCCATTTATTTCTCTTGTGCAGAAAGAGAAGAAGGCCAGCAGGAAAGGCACCAGGAGCAGTGCCTGTGACTGTCCTCACTCTAGAGCCAGGGCCACCAAGTCCCTTAGCTCAGCCTACCTTGGAAAGAGGTTGGATCAAATTGGAAATGAAAGCTCTTTCTCCAGGAATGTACTTAGGGTGCTCCCCTGAAACACAAACCCATATTACTGGGCAAAGCCATTTAGACTTTGTTTTAGGAAAGTGCTTAAATCTTCTAGTATCTCCAGGAACACCCATATTTCCCATCACGTGTGGCTTAACTATTTCTCCATTAAGCTTCCCAGTTTTGTTTGCCTCCAGTCAGACCACAATAACTCATCTGTCTGATGGGGTCTGATGCAGGGATGGTTATTTGTCAGAGTGCTCTGGAGATGTGGAGTGGGAAGGATTTCCAGTATTGCCAATATTTATTCTCCATCTACCCACAGGGCAGTGGACATGAGTTAGGATTCTATTTGGGATGGTGCTTGAGAAGGTTTTTGGGCTTAGCTGCTTTTATGGCTATGCTGGGAAATATTTTGGGAATGCTAAAGTGTTGGGGCACCATCTGGATAATGATGAGTAGGTGAGATCTGCAAGGGTCATTGCTGCTCTTTGGAGCAAACCAGGGATCCTGTGGTGCCTGTTTTTTTGCGGAGTCCATGCCTATTACTCAGGTCCCTAAGGCTCACTGAGAGGTTTCCAAGCTGGTGTAAATTTGACCTGTTAGCAGCAAACAAAGCAGGGCATGGTGCTTTTTGGCTGGAGATGTGTGTGTGGGTCCCTGTCCTCCTGTGGTGGGTGCAGGTGGCACTTCCAGGGGCTGCTGGCTGCGTTGGGGTGAGAGGGCTGGGGGAGCCCCATGGTGTACCAGCAGCATCAATTAAGAGAGCGCTGAGCTTTTGAGAAGGCTGAATGTGTGCTAATGACTCCTAATGACATTTTTTGCTCCAGAGACACAACCATATTAATTAAAGCAATACAGTCTCTGCCGGGGTCATTTGTGGATGCCTTGCCTCCCACTCCATTGGGGGATGCCTATCTCACCCCTGTGGCTGTGAAGAAGGGAGGGTTGAGCTAGTCTATGCTGTCTGGGGCTGTTCTAGTATGCACAGCCCGGCTCTTGTCTGGAGTGGGCTGGGTTCACTTGTTTAAGTAGCGCTGACGCATTCATTAAGATCTGGTGTAGTGGGGAAATTGTGTCCCCATAGCACAAGTTAATGGCTGTCTCTGGAAATACATGTCCCCTTTCTCCTGCAGGCCTTTAGCATCCAAGGTAGACCTGTGCATCCTTTGCTGCCTCCAATGGCTGTACTTTCCCTTGAAACCCTAGCATCCAACTGAACACGTCCCCTCTTTCCTCTGCAGGATGAGCAGGAGGAGGAGGAGGCATTTAACCAGAAGCACGCCCTTCAGAAAGCCAAAGAAGTCAGCCCCATGTCTGCCCCAAACATGCCTGCTATTGAGTGAGTGGCACCCCCAACCCCTGATTACTCCAGCGCCCCCGCAAGCCCAGCTGGGCTTCTCTTCCCAGTGGAGAGCTGAAGTGGAGCCTGACATGGCTGGATGTGGGGGCTGCCGCAAGAAAAAGAGGTCCCTGCACAGGGTGTCTGCCTGAGGATGGATGAAGATCTAGGAGCATGCTCCCTGTGAGCAGCAGTGGCTTCGGAGAGCTGTCAGAGTGGGGTTCAGGTCAGCCAGTAAGACCTGGAATTGCCCACCTCAGTGCTTGAGAGTGGCTGAAATACGCTAAAAGAGGCTTTCTGCCCAAATGTACAGCTCAAAGACTCAGGGCTGCTGCTGGGGGTGGGAAAGGAGGCTGGGGAGAAGGAATCTATCTCAAGTTTTTCTTGAGAAGGGGTGATATTTGTTCCTGTTTCTTCATGGCAAAGCTGTGGGAGAGCAGCCGGGGCTGGGGGAGAAGGGAGCAGCAGTGTCACAAATCTCCCTCGGGCTCTTTCCCTAGAGTGAATGCAGTTAGGAGAGATGGAGCAGGTTTGTGAAACCAGGTCTGATCGTATAGAAATTTGATCTGGGCAGGAAAGCATAGCCCCAAGCTGCATAAGCCCCCAGCATGGTGTTAAGGAGCCTTGTATCTGTGTTTCAGCAGAAGAAAATTTTGTTTTTTCCTTCCTAGACACATTTTTCCCCTTTATTTTGCAGTGTCATATGGTCTAAATCACATAAAACTTTCCAAGTCAACATTGGAACAAGGCGTTTTGATTTGTTTCCCAAAACAGTACATTTCAGTACAGCTGACAGGACTTTTTTTTTTTTACTTTTTTTTTTAATAGAATCCCTTCCCAGGGAATTTTAGATTTTGTTACACTCTGAAACTCATCCAGGCTTGTACATGGCAGAATTGCTTGCAGATTTACCGAGAGAAACTGCTGTCTTCAAGTGAGCAGCTGGGAGGGGAGGGGTCAGAAGCAGCATTGGGAATAGCCGCATCCCTGGCTCATCTGCAGTGGGATATGATGGTCCCCCATCCTGCATACATCACCCGTGGTTTTAGGGGCAGCAGGAGCTGGGGGAAGCCCTGCCTGGTCTCCCAAGCAGCTGCAGACATAGCCCTGTTTTGGGAGTGGGACGTTCTTAATAAATCTGTGCCTGGCCAAGTACTGGGGGGGGGGGGGTTACAGGAGAGATGGCAGAGTTTGTGTGTTGTGACTGTCTCTGGCTACCAGTGGGAACATGTCAGATAAAGCAAGGGAATAGAAGGCTTTAGGGATTCAGAAGAGGCTGAAGAATGGACAGATAGGAGAGAGGAGGAAGTGGAGATGGAATATATTAGGGCACTAAAGAATTCACCCACGCTGTGCATCCCTGCTAGAGCTTTCTAGACATTGTCAGATGCAGCTGATTAGGAAACAAATCTCTTTAACCTTTTGTTGTTGTTCTAGTGGCATTGAAATGGGAGGTATTGATATTCACAGATCTGTTTTCCAGCTCCTCCCCTTCATCAGGATGGATACTGTCAGGGGCAGGGAAGGGAGTGTGATGCCACAGGGGGCAACCATCTCCACCATCAGGTCTGATGTGCTTTTGTCGGTGCTACACTGATGCCAGCAGCCAAGGAAGGATGGTGGGGACATCACAAGAAGGGACAAGCCAGAGCAGAGCTGGTACTGAAGGGCTGTTGGAAACTCAGAATGGTGAAGCTGAGCTGGTATCTGTGTTTGGGTGTGTGCAGACACAGATGGCTTCATTTCTATGTGGGTACCCGGCACAGGCAGGTTTGGTACACACATTCCTGCCTGCAGGGAGGTCCAGTGGCACTCAGGGATGAGTGCTCCCACGTGGCCAGGTTGGCGTGGGTAGCTGTGGTGCTGATCAGAGTATTGTATTTGTACATGGGCGCCGTTGGTGCAGATGGCTCAGGGCTGTTTGATGAGTGGGTGGCCAGATGGACGCATGCGGATGCTGTCATGTGTTGGTGCCTAACGTGGTGTGTGGATGCATTTGAAGGTGCGGCCACTTGCTTCGGGTGCCTGCAACTCGCTCTCTGCCTTGAGCGTGGCACCAGGCTGTTCCCATGCACATGGCCGTAAGGAGGCAATCACCAGTGTGACTCACCTGTGGGCTGAGGGTACTGCAGGACAGCAGCGAGATGCCCCCCATCTCGCCTGCATGAGCTCTGCGTGCACGCAGGTGCTTGGTCCCATGTGGTTGGAATATATTTGTTTGCATGTCCTGCACACAGACATAGCATTTGCAAAAAGCAAAACCTGTAAATCACTGCATGCACATTTGCATATACTCAGGGCTATTTGCTTGGAGCTGTGCGTATTTGAATCTCTTCTGAGCTGATACAAAGGATAAAGCTTTCAATTGCCCCAGCTGCCTCAAATTAGTGGGAGTGAAGGGCACCAAGAGCCCCATTACGATTCTTTGTGTTGGGGCTCCTTAGGTGATGGGCTCTGTGGCATCTCAGCCCTGGGCTCGTGCGTTGCTTTTCCTGGGGAGCTTCATGTTCCTCTCTGCAGTCTCAGGGCAGCATCAATCCACAGCAGTGGCTCTGAGCAGCTCGGGGCTGGCCTGATGCATTGCTTCCTCTTTCAAATTGCCATGTGTTGCTTGGGAGAAGTGAGTTTGGAGCAGTTTGAAAGAGTTAAATACCAAGGATGTACTGGGCCCTCTGAGGGGCTGCAGCCTGCACTGCAGTGCCCATGCTGCAGCTGCACAGCTGGCTGGCGTGGGGAAGGGTCCGTGGCCCCCACGGAATGGATCGCAGCACGTGAGTGTGAGTGCCGGCAAGCCTTGCAGGCAGCTCGTTGCCGGTGTGTGAGCACGTAAGTGCAGGGGGTTCACTGCTGGCTGCTGCGCTCTGGCATCCCAGCAGCCGGTGGCCGATAGGCAAAGAGATGCCGGCTGCCCGGCACGGGGGGACACCTCTGTATTGCCCACACTAGTCAAAGGAGGGGTGAAGAGGGAATTGAACCCGTTTGTTTTTCCTCCCCAGAAGAGACAGGCGAAGGAGACACCACATGTCGATGTGGGAGCCACGCAGCAGCCACCTGTATGTGGGCCGGGGGGGCGCGTGTCGTCTGTGGCTCCTGTGCTTCCTGTGCGTCCGCGAGGCTGGGAGTGCACACTGCTCCCCCCTGGCACCCTTGGCGGGGGGCGGGGGGTCATGTGTGTGTGCCTGTATTCAGTGTGCTCCTTTGCACCCCTGTTTGCGTGTGTGCGCGTGTGCATTCGTGGATTTGTGTGTGCAGTCGTGGTTTTATGTGTGCCAATCCTCCTCATGTGTATGTGTGTCTGTGTGTGCTGCTACCCATGGATGTACAGTCACGCATGCTCGGGGGATGAGCAGTGTATGTACATGTGTGTGCTCATGGGTGTTTCTGTGTGCCTAGGTGTGTTGGGAAGGGCCTGTCTGTCTTCTCCAGGGTGCGTGTATTTGCAGCTCTTCAAAAGTTTCATGGCATAGCGCAGGCATCCCTAGAGCAGAGCTGCAGGAACACAGAGAAGCCCAGTACAGCTCCTTTCCCTGCAGACAGCCAAAACTGCTGCTCCCTAAGCCTTGGGGCAGGCTTTCTACCTGGGATGTGCTGGGTGAGAGGCTGTCCTGGCCAGGTGTAGCGGAGCACAGGGGGAAAGGGACCTCCTGCACCTGGTGAGGAGTACATCTCTCACTGACCTGAGAAAGGCAGGTCTTGTACCTGGCATCCTTTCACCTCTTAGTGCCCTGATTCCATCAGGACTGCCCCTCTTGCTGGCAAGTTGGCTTTCATGTCAGAGTCCCTGCAACATCATTTGTACAGTTAGGACTGTGCTGCTCCGAAAAGGAGCACAGCTCCAAGAAGCTGATAATGCAGACACATCCCCAGTGCAAGGAGGGACTCCCCTCCTGCAGTGAGAGGGCATTGCCGTATTTAGGAAGCTGTCCCTAGGCAATCATGCAAGAGGAAGGTGGTCATTGCTTGGCTGGGATAGGGCAAGACAGGGTTTTGGATGCTCCAGCAAGCTGGGCAAACTATTTGAAAGCTTCAGGCCAGCTGTGGGGCTACTAGGACTGGCCCTCCATCAGCCTGATGCCTTCTGAAGGGACAGAATTTCAGTCTCAGCCCTGTTTTCAGCCCCTACCAGCACCAAAACGATGCTAGAGGACTGAGGATGAAGCAGAAATCCAGCCTGTAGCCCTGGGGATGCCATTTTCTTCCCCCTGGGATTCCCAAATTGAACCCAGGGTGCGTACTTCACCAGGGGGTGGCTGGGACGCCAATCTCTAACTGTCCCATTGTAGGAGGGAGCGTCGCAGGCGGCACCACATGTCGGTGTGGGAGCAGCGCACCAGCCAGCTGCGCCGGCACATGCAGATGTCCAGCCAGGAGGGCATCAACAAGGATGAGCCACCTCTCATCAACCCCCATGCCAGCATCTTCCGCAGGAAGAAACCAGGGGATGGCATCACCCTGGAGAAATGCACCGAGGAACAGAGTGGCAAGGCCGAGCGGCCACTGGCTGAGGCACCTGAGCAGCCGGCCCCAGGAGGCAACCCCTGTGGTGGTGAGGACAGGAGGAGCCCATCGCCCCGGGCCAAACGAGACAAGGAGCCCTGGCACCAGAAGTCGTGCCATGGGAACTGTGAGCTGAGCGAGCAGGACGGGGCAGGAGGTGGCATCGAGGACAGGGCCAGGATGAGGCAGAGCCAGCGGCGCAGCCGGCACCGCAGAGCCCGGATGGAAGGGAAAGAGCCAGCTGGCACCCTGGGGAGCCGCTCAGCCAGCCAAGAGATGAGTCTGGAGGAGGTCAGCCCCATGGAAGGAGTGCAGGATGGGGACCAGTGCAGGGACATGGCTGCAACAGAAGTGCTGATTCAGGGGGAGACAGCAGCAAGCAGGGAGCCTGTCAGGTTGGTACCCGACGAGGGCATCTTTTGATTCCTACAGCTTCTTATCTTCTTCCCTTACCTTCTTGCACCTCTTTTTCTCCCATGTCCGTCCTGCAGGACAAATGGGGTCTCTGCCAGTGATGCCGAGCTGGTTGGGACCACTGAGGCGGGGGCCCCCCCGCAGGTGGCACCTGAGCCCTCCCGGGGGAAGATGGGCAGCCTGATGGAGCAGGACTGTAGCAGCCCGGACACCAGTGAGCAAGCACTGCTGGAGGCCAGCCGCACTGTCAGCCGGAGTGAACCCGACCTCTCCTCTATCACTCCCACTACTGAGAAGGCCACGGAGAGCACCACCATCATGATCGATGTCCACGACTCCACTGTGGTACAGAGTGAGGACCCATCTCTCTTTCCTGAGTCCCTCTCCCACCCCTCAGGGACCCTGTGGGGGTGGAAAGCTGTTTGCATGGCTTTTCCTACCCACATCCATCAACTGGGGAGCTTTTCTTGCTGCTTCTTGCAGCACCTCCCTCCAGGACCTCAGTTTTGCAGCACAATGCTGATGTGCCACAAGCTCCTGGTGAGCTTCTCCTTTTCTTACCTCCTTGCTACCCACCCCTTCACCTGATCTCTCCTTCCCTCTTCCTTTCTGCCTGGGCAAAGCACATGCATCCCCTGTTTTTCCTAACACATTCACAGCCTCCACCCAGCTTGCTGCCATTCAAACTCCTTAACAGCATCCTTGCTGTCAAGGTGAGTGCTTTAAACAGTGTTATTAATTAAGCAGCACTGTGAAAGCTGGCCTTGTTAAAACTCCTTTCATCTGCTTCATCCTGGCAGCTTGTGTCTTTTCTTTCCTTCTGGTCGTTCTTCCCCTAATGGCGTGGGAATGCAAAGCAGAAACCAGGGGGGTTGCATGTGCCCAGGTGGCAGTGACACCCAGGATGCTGTCTCTGTACAAGGCTGGGCAAAGGCTCTCGCTTTCTTGCAGTTAGTAACAAGACAGATGGTGAAGCCAGCCCCCTAAAGGAGGCTGAGACCAAAGAGGATGAGGAGGAGATGGAGAAGAAGAAGAGGAAGAAGGACAAAAGTGAGACAGGCAAAGCGATGGTGCCTCACAGCTCCATGTTCATCTTCAGCACCACCAACCCGTGAGACATTTTTTTGGACTGTAGGAGCCTGTGGGCAGGGAGGGCTGCAAGGGAAGGCCCCTAGACATCACTGAAAACAGGGAATCCTCTTGGGAAGGGGGTTGAATAGCTCCCAGTCAGCCACGGTGCTCCCCAAGCCCCTCCAGTGCTCTCCCTCTGTGCCAGCCATGCACCTAGTTTTCTCTCCCGACTGCTGATTGTTAGGTGTGACTTTTATTCAACGCTTTTTACATTTACCTGCAGTTTTCTGCTCCCCTGTAGCTCTTGCCCAGCTCCAACAGCCTGGAAGAGTAAGCACCCCGGTTTCTCGGGGACTATCCCTGGCTGGCCATGGGTTGCCTGGGGGGCTGGGACAGCTGAGCAAAGAGGTCATCAAGCCCAAGGTACTTCTGGGCTCCCTTGTTTTTCTCCTTAGACTTCACTGCCCTGTCCTGCCCTGAAAGCCAGTGATATGGGGTGGATGTTGCATATGGGCCATGCCAGAGGCTCACAAGTCAGGCTGTCTCCCTGCAGGGTGCGGAGGGCTTGCCACTACATCGTGAACTTGCGCTACTTCGAGATGTGCATCCTTCTAGTGATCGCCGCCAGCAGCATTGCCCTTGCAGCAGAGGATCCTGTCCTCACCAACTCCGACCGCAACAAAGTGATTGCAAATGTCCCCCATTCCCCTTATCATGCAGGCAATGCAGGCAGAGGTGCTGTAGGATTTTAGTTTCCATGGTGGGGCACACGTGGGACATGGATCAGGGCAGCCAGTGGCAGCACCTGCACAGTGCCATGGGGTCTGACTTCTTTCCTATCACCTTCCTTTATAAACCCTGAAAATTGCCCTCAGTCTCCCCTACTTGGGGTTTGGAGCCTGGGGAGCAGACCAGGGCACCTTGTTGACAGTCAAGTATCTTGAACTGGAGAGATGCTGATGTGCGCAGGCACTGGTATAGCGAGCATGATTTTGGCTCACAGATTTCAGAGCTGCTTGCACCATGCACAGGAAATGTTTCCCTCCCACCTATGCAAGCTGGATTTATGGCTGTCCTGAACTCTCAGGGAACAGACTGGGTTTGGAGCAAACAAGCCAACCCTCCATCTGCACCTGAGCCAGGCGGGCCCCGTTGTGGGGTGGTGATGGGTTCTGGGTGGGCACAAGCGAGCCCGTTTGCTTGGCAGTGGCTGCAGAGCACCTGTGCCCTCTCTCTGCAGGTCCTGAGGTATTTTGACTATGTCTTCACTGGCGTTTTCACTTTCGAGATGGTTATCAAGGTAAGAGCCCTTGCAGGCTGGCTGTGCTGGAGGTGCCGAGTCCTGCAGTGTCCGTGCAGCAGTGGGAAATGGCTCAGTTTTTAAGTTCTGGTCCTAAATTTGGATGATTTTGGAGTTACAG
>JAOEHY010034771.1:0-22547 GCA_025447955.1 Psilopsiagon aurifrons | reverse complement strand
ACACACCATTCTCACCAGTGCCGAGGTGTGCCAGCGGTGTCAGTCAGTGGCAGATGGTGAGGGGATGGGAGAGGCAGCCATGAGGGACAAGGAGAAATGGTGAGGGGAGAGCAGGGGCAGCCATGAGGAGAGATCATGAGGGAGGAGCAGGGGGTGGCCATGAGGGGTGAGGGGAGATCATGAGGGGAGGGCAGAGGCAGCCATGAGGGGTGAGGGGAGATCATGAAGGGAGAGCAAGGGCAACCATGAGGGTGAGGGGAGATCATGAGGCGGGAGCAGGGGGTGGCCATGAGGGGAGATCAAGAGGGGAGATCATGAGGGGAGAGCAGGGACAACCGTGAGGGATGTTCATGAGGGGAGAGCAGGGGCAGTCATGGGCTGTGAGGGGTGGCCATGAGGGGTAGCTGCAGCAGCTATATAGTGTGGGCCACTATGGGGGTGCAGATGAGAGGTGGCTGTGACTGGAGATTATGAGGTGCAGCCATAAGGGGGGTTTTGAGGGGAGATCAGTTTGCCCTCAGTGACATGGTTTAGTGGTGGGGTCTTTTGCAGCCTAGCTGATCCTGTGATGGAGACCTAAAGCCTAGTACTTAGCAGCGGGAGTCAAGAGTGCTCAGCACTGTTTTATCAGCCTCCAGGCTCCCACAGAATATGATGCTCTTTCATATATACCCAAGGTGCAGGGAGGACAGGTCTGCTGCTCCCCATCGATGTCCCTGTCCCCCAGCATGTCCTGCCTGCAGTTGCTTCCACTTCATGACCAAGCTGCTTATTCCCTGCCTGTTTTTCTCACCGTTTCTCCTCTCCAGATGATTGATCAGGGCTTGATCCTGCAGGATGGCTCCTACTTCCGAGACCTCTGGAACATCCTGGATTTCATCGTTGTGGTGGGAGCGCTGGTGGCTTTTGCCTTGGCGTAAGTGGCTGTTGTCATTATCAGTTCCCTGCCCTCCCTTGGCTGGGGTGGGAGGAAGATGCAACTGTGTGCTACAGCTGCTAGACCTTGATTTTTGTTTTTATTTCTCTGCACCCTTCTGCTCTGCTTCTGGGACGGCTTCTGGCAGTGGTGCTTGGCTGCTCCGGAGATGTATTTCTCCTTGTTTGTCAAATGCTGGTGAGCAAGCAGGCAGGGGTCAAGGCAAGGCAAGGTGGAGATGCTAGGAGGCTGGTGGTGAAGGTGGACTTGAAAGACCACAGAAGGGACTGTTAGAGAGGTAAAAAGACCTGAGGGTGGTGAAGTTGTGCACCTGGTATGCATCCTGGAGTGCACAAAAAAAGCAGCAGCCTGTCAGGAGGAGCTCCCCTCCAAAGATGTTTATGCTGAAAATTGGTCCCACGTAGCTCTAGGGAGAGAGCATTGCCCTGGTTACCTGCAGGGATGGGGATGCAGCTAGTGGGGTTTGTGCCTGCATCCTTTGCAGCATCATAGTGAGGGCAGAGTGCTTGCTCTGCAGTATGTCCCCACTGAGCTTTGCCTTGCAGTTTGGCACCACTACCAAGCTTGTGGCACCTACAAGTCTTCCTCTGCAGGGTGGCTTAATGTCTCTGGTGCCCATGCCATGGAGGGCAGGAGCATCCAGGGATGAGTTTCATGCTGCTCTGCCTTCCTCTGTGCTGCTGTTTGGACAGGAGGTACAGTGAGATTGCAGGGAGAATGTGCTGGTACCCAGAGAATGGGTGCCAGTGTGATGCCTACAGATAAGGGGCACTCTCTCATCCCCAGGGCTGTGGTTCCTCATTAGTGCCTGTGGAGGGAGAGGAGAAGAGAGGAGAGGCTCACACTCCTTTGTCATGCTGTTGTTCTCTCTGTGCTTTTGACACTGGCAGTGGTGACGTTAGCGCTGGTGAGAGGGATTGGAGCCCTGTCCTTGTCCACAGCTCAGGTACTGTGTGAGGCTCTTGGGGTGGCTGAGTCCAAGCTCTGAGGTCACTCAATGGATTGCAGCCCATAATCCATCCCTCCCTTCTCACCCAAGGCCAGGTGGCAGCTCCTTTCCTTTGCTCTTACCCACTTGCACCTTCCCTGGTTCACTGCTTTTGCCTTCCTCATCCTTCTCACCGACTTCCTCTCCTGATGCTTTCTGACACTGCTCTCTCCTTGGGAGGAGCATGGGAGAATTCAGCTTGCTCTGCACAGGGACGAACCAGCCCCTGGGCAAAGAAGGGGGACTGCAAATCCTGGCATGGAGAAAGACCATGGGGCAGGTTTGGCAGCTGGGGACATTGCTCTGAGCCACCCAGGCTGGATTCAGCATCTCAAGGGTCTGTCTGAGCCTTCTTTTTCCAGGAGAGCCCCTCAGAGTATGCTGAGGTGGGGGGAGGGCCCAAGGGTATCAGCAGCCTTAAGATGCACTGGGTGGTTTGGGGAATTTTAAGAGGACAAGGGAGCATTTTCCTTCCAAGGCCGGAAGGAAAGTCTTCCATCAAGACTTTTTGATGGCTGGAGGTCCACAGGTTGATGGCTCAGCCTGCTCCTGGGTGGGTGGGATGTCCTTACCTCTGCTAACAGTACCATAATCTGTTAGCTTACTGTTCTCTTGCCTCCGCCCCACAAAAGCAGCACGATTCCTGGAGTGGCTGCTGGAGCTGGCAGGGTCCCCATGTGCCAGTGCTGTGCATGTGGGAAAGCTGCTGTGCCCTTTCCAGCTCCTCTTGCCACCTGTTCCCAGCCTCCTAAGGGAAGGACAGGTCCCTTTGGGCACAGGGCAGCTGAATTCTTGAGGGTGAGCACCACCACTGGCTGTGGCAATCTATGCAGGAATCTATGTTGCCTCCTTACTCTTGCAGCTATAGCCAGGTAGACACCAAGTTGCTTGTGTCAGGGATGGGGGCTCTTTATAATGCAAACCTGCAGTTATTGTCCCCCTCCCCCAGATCTGATGGTGGCTCTTCCTGGAGATGATTTCATGGCTTTGGGGGTGAGTGGAACAAAGGAGCTGCAGTGATTTCTGATGGGTTTATACATTATGAAGCATTTATGAGAACACCTGCCTCTTCCCTTGGCAGCCCATCGCTGCTGCGGAGCTACAGGATGTTCTCCAGTTATGTGTCCCAACCCATTGCTCTCCCTCCCTCCTTCTTTCCCTCCCTCTTGGTTTTGAGAGGAGAACTGGTGGTGATGTTTGAATCATCTCCTTTACTTCTCCCTCCATGAGCAGTTTGATACAGGACTGGGGTGGGAGTAAGTGTCCTTTCTCTCCCTCTCCTTGCCTCCACCCAGCACAGTGGGCAAAGCAATGCCTGCAGGGTGGCTGCAGTGATTGTGTGGTTGAGAGCAGCTGTTGACAGGGTAGAAGTACTTCCTGGTAGAAGTGTTGCTGGGGCATGCCATGTTGTTTGCATTTTCTTCTCGTCTTGCCTCCCTCTGCGGTTTGGTCTTTCCACAGGGCTCCTGGGTAGCTGTGGACAGAGCAACAGGTCTCTGAGCTCGTCCAGTAGTGCCACCATCATCTGCTGGCTATGGATGCCACATCAAAATCACCAATAAACAGATGTCCTCCTGTAAAGCCGTCTCTTTGTGTGCTATAGTGGCTTGTCCACTGCCTCCTCGGAGCCCATACTTCCTGAGTAATAGACTGTCTTGGCTCATCTGTAGCTCTCCTTGTGGAAAGCAAATATGTCAATCCAAACGCAGCCTAAATAAAAAGCCCAATATAAACCCATAAATCCCCGAAGAGTTCAAATTAGCTGAAATAACCAGAACCATGACTAAAGACCCTGCTCACTTTTGCCTCCCATAGCACTGTCCGATAGTCATTGCGCAGAGGAGCAGTGCTCACTTGCAGCTTTGCAGAGCTGCCGAGAGGCGGTGATGCCTCTGCCTGTAGGATTGCAGCAGTGGGAAAGACTGAGTGGTGAAAAGGTTGGGTGGTCAGTGTGTAGCCCTCATTTTCTTACCTAGTGAGCAAGGGCAGGTGTTTCTTCACACAGAGGCACACAGCAAAGGGGCTTCTTTCCTTGCCAAGCAGCAACTCCGTGTGCCTGTCAGCACCAGTGTCTGGAGGCAAGAGTGAGCCCTGCCTACTGCAGAATAATCTGGTTTGAGGCTGTCAGTATAGTGGTCTGATGTCACATCATGGAAGTGCTACAAAGTTAAATTGTCACATTTTCAACACATATCTTCCATATGTTTCACTAACGTACAGCAGAATATTGGGTTACTTTTGTGGTTTTTAAGAACTATTTTATGTCTTATGCTGAGCACTCTGTGTGCATGTGACAAGGACTCAGATCAAGCAAAGAACAGAGGTTTGTTTCCAGCACGGATCCTTGTATACCACCTTGGCTTGCCCAAGCAAATGTCCTGCTGGGTTGTAGGGATCCTGCACTGCAGCTCAGGCTCTTAATCAGTGGATTTCTTGATGGAGATGATTTAGCAAAGTTATCCTGTTTGGATGGGAACTACTGTGGCCTTGCAGGTAGGTTCCTACCTGCCTTTGGCTGACTGGGGCCAAGTCTCAAGGTCTCTCCCCAGCTCCTGGCTGAGGAGCATCATGTGTCTGCCTGCTGTTTACCCACTGTCCCACCCTCTGCAATTCCTCTCACAGCAGGCATTTCACTATGTGCCCATTTCCTAAAATCTCCAGCAGGGTGGGCAGGGGCTTCTGACCTGCTGGGAGAGTCCCTCCTTGCAGATAAGCCCCATCCTGGAGGACACAGGGTGGTCTGCTCATTGTGCCTTTCAACCTAGGCATGGAGCAGCGACAGCTATCACAGGGTCACTGCACCTGAGAGACTGCAGTCATCCCCCTGCAGCTCCCCTGATGGTTTTCTTACCTTCTTCCTCTCCTCTTTCTTTTTCTCTCTCTCTGCTGGTGCTGTTTGGTGGCTGCCGGGCTGGATCACCTACAGGAATGCTTTGGGGTAACTATGCCAGTCATGTCACTGCGGGGTGGTGCTCTGGGGAGATGGGTGCAAGCGGGTGTCTGTCTGAAACCTGGGCTGCATTTGCAGAGGCTGGAGTACTCTGCTCTGCATGCATCTCTTTATTGCCCTGGGATGCATTAAAGGTGATGTGCTCTGGGAAAGCGCAGGGGGGATTTTCTTTGCAAGCAATGCAATTCCTTACCTTCAGAGGAAGGTGCTTTTATTGCAGATTTCAGTGTCTGTGTGGTACACATAGATGGTGCGAAGCACACCCACGGCAGCAGGGCACAGTGAAAGTGGTGTCCATCACAGAGCAGAGCACTCTGCCCTAGTGGTGGCTTTGCCAGCACTGAAGTACCACGGGGACACATGGGATGTGGTTCACGCCAGGCGCAGGGGTCTGAGGGAAGCTCGATCTTGGTTGTAGACTGAGCAAGCAAATCCACAGGAAATTTTCTGAAGTTTGATGAGGTCCCTCCTTGTCAGATCTAAAGCACTGCAGATAATTGTCCTTGATGGCAGCTTGCACCAGCTAAGCACTCAAATCTTTGCCCCAGCCCTGAGTCAGATGCCCCAGCCACTTACCCAGGCCCTGATACTGAGCAGAACAGGAGCTGCAAGGTGCAAAGTGAGTCCTGTTTGTACAATTGCTTCCCGTGCATTTCTGAGGCTGTGCTCCTAGGGAGGACTATGAATTAGTGGTTTGTTTACATATCTTCAATGATTATGCCCAATATTGTGCTCCTTGTTGCATTAGCCTTCACAAAGGAGCTGTGTAATTTGGAGCGTCTGTTGTTGTAAGTCATTTCATTGATGTTTTTTGAGGGTGCCTGGTGGATCTAAGTTGCGCCACCTTCACCAGAGCCTCTCTATTCCATCCTGGAATCCAGCCCATGGGCTTTGGTTAAAAGGCAAGGTTTAAAAATGGTATTGTGGTTGGGATTAATCACCCTATTCAATAAATTAGGGTCACAAGGGGGCTTTTCTAAATAATTCTACTGGTAAGCTCTGCCTCAGCTGACTTGGGGTGGAGGTAAGTACAGCCCTGGTCTGGAGGGGGAAAAGAGGGCTGAGGTTTTGAGATAGATGACCAGGCTGACCACGTTAGGTAATACTGATGGAATAAGAAAGCTGTAAGTGACAGCATTTGTGTGAACAAACCAAGCACAGAGCAGGTGCTTCCACAGCACTCCAACTGAGAGTAAGGATCATGAATATCAAGTTTAAATTGGGATGGAAAAGACACTGTGAGCCACCTGCATGTGCAGCCCATTGAATCTATTTCCCTCATTTTGTTATGAATTTCTTTCAACCAGTAGTAATGGTAGAAAACAGTTTGCAATGGTGGTGGCCTTTTGCAAGCCCCATGTGCAAATGGCACATACCTGCCACAGGAGGCAAACCTCCTTGCCCTGTTGAGTGGCATGGCTTAGGGACATGGGGAAAGGCAACATGCCCTTCCTCAGGTAAAGGAGACCTGGCATCACACTGCTTCCCACAACAAGGGGTTTTATTAAGGTTGCTGCTCCCCAGAAACAGGGAAAGGTGCTAACCCTGAGGAGGAGAGAATTG
The DNA here is from genome assembly GCA_025447955.1 of Psilopsiagon aurifrons. NCBI lineage: Eukaryota > Metazoa > Chordata > Aves > Psittaciformes > Psittacidae > Psilopsiagon > Psilopsiagon aurifrons. The sequence continues at coordinate 16,109 of JAOEHY010034771.1, read as the reverse complement.
TTTCTTTTTCATCTCTGCCAGCGGTCAGTGTATGTGCTGGAGGAGACTCAGCTAGATGGGCTGAGCACTCAGCAGTTGCATGTTTGTGGGCCCCCTGTTCCCATCCTAACATGTGCAGGAAGTGGGAGGAAGGGGCTGTCATCAGTTGAAGCCCCCAGACAATCTAGCTCTGGGGCTGCAAGATTATTATCTCTCTGTTTCATTTTTGGGTGTGTGTGCCTCCCTCTGATGTGATAGCACCAACAAGGGCCGGGATATCAAGACCATCAAGTCTCTCCGAGTGCTACGAGTCTTGAGGCCCTTGAAAACCATCAAGCGGCTGCCCAAACTGAAGGTAATGGTCCTCATCTCCTGTCTTACATATGTCTTCTTCAGCATGGACCTGTGGGTGCAGGGACGATGCACATCGATTTGCTCGTTTTCAAAGCATTTGCTGTTTTCTGAGCACCATTTTCAAACAACATCCTTCAGGCTGCTTCATGTCTGAAGGTACAATGAGTTATTAAAAGCAAGCCTGTATTTCTGCAAGGTGTCAGTGTTAGTTCTTTTGCCAGGGAAATTGGGGCTGGAGTGGACATGAGACAGCAAAGGCCAGGTACTCTCCTGATAAAATAAGCTGCCCTGGCTTTGGAATAGCTCAGATCTCTTTCCAAAGCATCTTGCAAACCCTTGGGATTGTGTGTGCTGTGCTGTCATGATGTTGCACTGGAGGGGGGTTTCCCATCTCAATAGAGATATTTTTTTATGCAGCAACAGTAGGATTATGGATTTCCCTACCTTAGCTGATGGGGTATAGAGCTACAAAGGAGAAAGAGACCAAGGAAGCCCTATCTTTTTTCTTGCAAAAGGTTATTTGGCTGATGCATGACACCCAGGGTGGCACCCCAGAGACTTGGGTTTTGAGCCCAGCTTTTCTTCCTGATGGACGGATTCAGCCCATGTCAGTTCATTTCTGGGCACCTCTGTTTCCACCACAAAGCAGGGATAAGGACATTCCTCTCTTTCTTACAGTTCTGTGAGAACTAGGTCTGAGAGCACAGCCTGGGGAGGTGCTGCTATTATAGGCAGAGGTATTTGCTCTGTCTTGTTATGTGGGATGTGAAACAATGAAGTGTTTACTAATTGGTCTACAGTTCTGCTAATTGCATAATTGGGATAATCCCCTGTCTGCTACCCTGGTTGCAGAGAACATTGAGGATGTAAATATTCAGCTCTGCTTCTGTCTCAGGGGCTGTGTGGTGTCTGTGTGCTGGGGGTACTCTGGGTGTTAAACTCGTTATTGAAATAGCTCTTTGCCTGCGAGAAGTCCCAGCTCTTTTCTCCTTTCCCCACCACAAGTGGATGTTTTTCATATGATAGTCTGGTTTTGGTCCTGCGCTTTACCAAGACTGTGGGTTTCTCAAGGTGAGTTATGCCCTCTCCTTCAGGCTGTCTTTGACTGCGTCGTGACTTCTCTCAAGAATGTCTTCAATATCCTCATCGTCTACAAGCTCTTCATGTTCATCTTTGCTGTCATTGCTGTTCAGCTCTTCAAGGGGAAGTTTTTCTACTGCACTGACAGCTCTAAGGACACAGAGAAGGACTGCATGTAGGTGCCCTGTTCAGTAGGTCTGATGCTGCTGACACCTCTGGCAAAGGCAGGGTGCTGGGTAATGTCTTCTATGGTTCCCAGTTAAGTCCTTGGTCATGACTTGCTCTTGGCCATTTTCTCTTGGGGTGGGCAGCATGGGCTGAGCCTCATCCCCAGTGCTGTATCAGGACTGTGAGTCCTTGCATGGGATGCAAGATGCAGAGCACTGTATTTTGCTCGTGTTCTTTTTCTGCCTACTCTTCCGATTTGCTTTTCCCTTCTCTGCTTCGCCTAGGTTGTTATCCAGCCTCTCCCGGTTTTTCCCTCTGGCCTTGCAGGAGCAGAGGTGCCCCCCACTGTGCACACACACTGCCCCAGGGTTTAAAGCCATTGTCTCATAGTCTAGCATCTTAAAAGCAAGGTCGTTGCTCTCTCTCAACCTTTCAGAGGGAACTATGTGGACCATGAGAAGAACAAAATGGAGGTGAAGTGCCGGGAATGGAAGCGCCATGAGTTTCACTATGACAATATAATCTGGGCTTTGCTCACTCTCTTCACAGTCTCCACTGGCGAGGGCTGGCCTCAGTGAGTATTCTGCTTCACCTGCTCCCTTGAACGGGGTGGTTGGGTTGATAACTAGCTACACTCAGACAGGACTGAGAGAGGAAATGCTGGTCAGGGAGGAGGAGAGGGGTGGAGAGAAATTATGTCAGGACAAAATTGCTTTTAGCCCCCCATATGAAGCTGGGACTGTGGATGGGTTAGCTTCTTCCTTGGGGAGTCAATGATGGGTAATCCCTTATCCTGTGTGGCTCTGAGCAATATTTTAGGTCAATTTTAGAGACAACCATAGGACTACACCTCTCTGCATGGTCGTGTGGGCTCGGACAACTTGTTTTCTCCATTTATAGAGCACAGGAAAATCCATTTTCCATCAAGGGCATGAGCAAAGCACCAGAAAGCAAGCTGTAGCCACTTACAAGGGTCGTCCTTATAAAGCAGATTAAGGCAGAGCTTTATCTTCTTGTTATTACAAGTGTGGGCAAACAGAGCTGTCTATACAAAGTGGGTCCTGTGAGATGGTGGCAGTCCTGATGGGCATATATCTGGTTGCTTTTCCTCACCTGTCTGCCCACAGGGTGCTGCAGCATTCGGTGGATGTGACGGAGGAGGACCGTGGGCCCAGCCGCAGCAACCGCATGGAGATGTCCATTTTTTATGTCGTCTATTTTGTGGTCTTCCCTTTCTTCTTCGTCAACATTTTTGTGGCTCTCATCATCATTACATTCCAAGAGCAGGGAGACAAAATGATGGAGGAGTGCAGTCTGGAGAAGAATGAGGTATGGTCTGGGGAGGAGGAAAAGGGGATGTTTCCATGGGGTTTCTGCAATTTGGGAGCTTGGGGCTCCATAGATGTTGAAAAGGTGTAAGAAACTTGTGAGCCACCTGCCTTCCCAGCCCATGAAGGAAAAAAGTGTGGCAGCCACTGTCCCCCATGTTACCATTGTTCAGGGTCTGATGCACTTTGTTTTATTCCAGAGAGCCTGTATTGACTTTGCCATCAGTGCCAAACCCCTCACGCGGTACATGCCCCAGAACCGGCACACCTTCCAGTACCGGGTCTGGCACTTTGTGGTCTCCCCATCCTTCGAGTACACCATCATGGCCATGATCGCATTGAACACTGTGGTGCTGATGATGAAGGTGAGCTGGTCAGAGTAAGCCTGTCCTGTCTGGGGCAGTGGGGAGAAGAAGGATGGGACTGGAGGATATTTTGGTTGTTTCTAGGAGATGTTTTGAGGCAAAGTCTAAGCATGTATTCCTTGGCATAGTCACTTGAAACACCACATGCCCCTAACTGGAGGCAAGATGTTCCCTAAACGAGATGACACAAATGATCTGGACTTCTTAACTACTGCAGAAAGATCTGGATTTACTTCATGCTTCCTTCTGAGAAGGAGTGACAGCTGGCCTGAGAGAAGTGTGGATAGGGGAAGGATGAGATAGTCTTGAGGCAAGGAATATATATGGTCCACCACAGGTCTTCCCTGGGACAGTCTAGCCAAAAGGCTGGCAGGCCCCCTCCTGGCTAGCAATGTCTCTCTCTTTCCATCAGTACTACTCTGCTCCATACACCTATGAGCTGGCCCTGAAGTACCTGAACATTGCATTCACCATGGTGTTCTCCTTAGAGTGTGTCCTCAAGATCATAGCTTTCGGCTTCCTGGTGAGTGGCTGCTCCTGTTCTTGATGAGGGTACTAATTTGGACTTTAGCAGCACACAGATCACAGAGGGAAGGTGTTACTAATGTGGGGTTGTTGCTACTTATTTTGGGTCCCAGCCTGAGAGCTGCATTTAGGTTGGAATCACTTCTTTGGTTCTCATTAAATTTCTCACTGCTGGATGGTGGTGGGGGAAGCCATACCATTGCTTTGCTTTTTGCCTTGTTCCTGTGGTACTCTAGTTCCTGGACCCAGAGTATGTTCTGTGCAGCTGCTGTGCTAAAGCCAACTGGTGCTGTAATTATGCTGGTGGCTGCAGTCCCTTAACCCCAGGGCCCATGAGATGCTAGTGCGTTGCTGTCCTTGGGCTGTATCAGTTGGATCAGACCTGACCAGCAGTTAGACCTCCCTGCCTCATTCAGTCTTCAAGTCCCCATCTGCTCATTTAAGCCCTGAAGCCATGGACTGCCTTTTCTTCAGCTACTCTGCTGCTTATGAGCAACTGTTGGATTTGCTCTGTTATATTTTCTTTCCTGTTTGTAATGCATACTGGGAAGTGAGGTCCTCTAGCAAGAGGGTTTCTAGTTCCTTATTCCTAGCAGCACCAGCCATGGTGAAGTCTGGTCTTGCACCAGCTGCTGCAAAACCAGCAGGGGCTGAGGTGGGTTCAGGTGCCCATGAAGAGAAAGGCAGAGCAGCCTCATGGCTGTGAAGTGGTCTGCCACCATCTCAGATACAGGAAGGTGCTCCAGACTGTAGTGGCATACAAATGGGCAGCCAGGTCTCTGCTGCTGCTGCCACTGTCCGTGAGCAGCCTTGGTCTGTGGCCCAGCATCCTTCAGACTTGCCATCCCCAAGCTCAAATCTATGTTCCCTCTTTCCTTCCTTCTGCAGAATTATTTTCGGGACACCTGGAACATCTTTGACTTCATCACTGTCATCGGCAGCATTACGGAGATCATACTGACAGACACCAAGGTGAAGCAGGGGCTGGGAGCAGTGGGGTGTACTGCTGCAGGGTGGGGGGTTCCCACCTCCGTCTGACTCTCATCTCCTCCCAGCTGGTGAACACCAGCAGCTTCAACATGAGTTTTCTGAAGCTCTTCCGGGCTGCTCGGCTCATCAAGCTGCTGCGCCAGGGTTACACCATCCGCATCCTGCTCTGGACATTCGTGCAGTCCTTCAAGGTAAGTCACACATGGCCCAGTCTCATCCCAGGCCAGTGCTGGGGCAATGCTCCCAAATGCAGGCTGTTCCTAAGGTCTTGACTTGTTGGCTTGTGGGAGAGATGGATCAGCACAGCTTACCTGCTCACTGTGCTTTTTGTACTCCTCTGGAGCTGGACCTGTGCTAAATGAGATCACTCATATGCTTTTCTTGCAGGCCCTCCCCTACGTCTGCCTCTTGATTGCCATGCTTTTCTTCATCTATGCAATCATTGGGATGCAGGTGAGCACAGACATCTCGGTGTGATTTCCTCTGGCACAGGCAGGCTGAATCACCATATCCTCAGCGTTACATATGGCAGGCAGCCTTGTGCCTGCCTGTCACTTCACTTGGTCACTGTGTCCAGGAAGGTCCTGAGGGTAGAATAGCTTTTCTGGGAGCTGCAGAGCCATGTGCCCTGGAGGAGCTGCCACAGTTGGCAGTTGACTGAGTTCAGTTGAGCTCCACAGCTGCCTTCGCAACTCATACCCTTGGAGATGTGGTCTTGGAGACTCAGCTGGGCATCCTGTGTTGCAGCTGCTTTCAAATTTCCACCCCTTCATTTGGAAATTAATCCCTATTTCCAACTTCCTAGGAGTCCCCAGAGATTGATTTCATGCCTGAGGGACCTGGTGAGCAGCATTCTGCCTTTCCCATCCAAATGGCTGGGTCATGGCAGTGATCTTAGCAGCCTACTATTCACCTTGTCCCTCTGCTCAGGGTTTATGTTGTAGCCATGCCACTGATGGTCTTCTCGGCCTCCTTTGCTTAGGGACCCATGATGACCTACCAGGTGGTGGGAGGTCATCAGAGCATGGGAAGATGTAAGCTTTCCAGGCACCAGATGGTAAATAAGAAGCATGTGAGCTAAACCCGCAGCTCCACACGTGCTGCAGGGCTGGCTCAGTTCTGTGATGACTAAATCCCACGCTGAAGATCTGACAAAGCATCTTCAACAGTGAACGCTTGGGATCTGGTGCTGCCTGATGAGTGAGCTGCTGCAGTACCCAGCACTATTGCCTGATGAGCACCCTGAAGACAGGCAGATTCTGGGGAGGCAGAGCGCAGCGCAGCAGACCCTACCCAGGCTGCTGGCAATGCTGGTGTTCAGTCTCTTCCACCTCATCTCTCCCGCCCTGAGACTCCCGTGGCAGGTTTTCACTGCTCTCGTGTTGGCACTGGCTCCAGGTGTTCTCTGTGCTAAACAACAACCGTCTGACTCAGCCCCTTCCCTGCCTTGTGGTAGTATTTGATTTTTTTCATTTTTTTTTTTCTTAACACCATTGTGAACAAATCCCCAAGCAGTAAAGTCTGTGGGCGTTATTTGAGCAAAATAGCTGGAGGCAAAAAATATTCTACAATTACACATTCCAAAAAACCTGTACAGGGAAAAAATACTCTGCACTTGGTATATTTTTAGGTTCACAGAAAGTGGAATAAATATTTAGCAGTAATAACAGCACATTTTTCCTATTTGAGGCACTTTATGAACATTTGTTATGTCTTACCATGGCCTTGGCTGTGGGTCATTATTAGGGTATTATCCACATTTGGGGCTTTGTTGCCTCTTTTGGCACTGGGGATGGTAGTCCCCAGTGTCTGGCTGTCCATGGTGGGTTTGTGGTTGGTTTGTCCCTATCTCACTGAGCCCTTCCCTACCCTGCATTGCTGTGCACAACCCCAGCTCCACAATTTCCTGACAAAGGGAAAAGTTCCTAGGAGGTTCCAGGATCATGACCCAGCACCTACCAGAGCGCTGCGACTTATCCCTGCGCCTCCAGCATGTTCAAGACTGGTGGGTACTGTGCAGTGCTCATATGATGCCCTTAATACGGCAGAGGGATGGATGTCAAGCAGTTGAGCTATGTTGATCCCAGGTCCTCTGTGCTCCTGTTTCCATGGCAGCTTGGCCTCTTGCAGCCTTTGCCACCCACCACAAATCCCTGCTGAGGAAACGAGGTTCTCTTTCCCAATGGCTGCTTAGCACCAGCTCCTCAGTGTGCTGGCTGAGCACCAGTGTGTTTACTGGGGTGCTTTTCCATGCGGGATTGTGCAGAGGGTGGATATTGACTGCTCTGGGGGCCAGCTGTGCTGAGGGTGATGGACCTTGGGCAGGATTGGTCCCTGCAGCACAGGGCTGTGTGCCCATGAGCAAGGTGAATGCACAGCCACTTCCCCAGCCAATGAGCTCTTGCCTGAAGAGCTGAGCCCTTTTCCTCCCTCCTACAGGTTTTTGGCAATATCAAACTAGATGAAGAAAGCCACATTAACCGGCACAACAACTTCCGCAGCTTCCTGGGCTCCCTGATGCTCCTCTTCAGGTAAGCAATCATCAGGCTCCTTTGGCAGTGTTTTTGGGTGCAGGTATGCTAGGAGCCAGGCTGGACAGATTCTCATTGCAGGCTGTTTGGTGGAGGTTAGCTTTTGATGCTGGAGACCAGCTGGGCAAGCACACAGTTGCAGGAGCTCAGGAACCCCTTCTCCTCCCACCTCCCCTCTCCATCCTGCCCTCAAAAGGATGACTGTCTTCTGGTTTTTGGATCATCTGGCTGGGGGGAGTCAGCCCTGTGTGCCTGGAGCCACACCCTGGCTGCATTCCTATGGGTCCAACTTAGTTACTGCTGACCCAGTGCCTTTCTCCTCTGCATGCCAGAGATGTGTTTAATTTGGCTGGGAGGTTGCATAGCTCCTTGTTGGTTTCTGCCTGGGGCATCCTGCTCCGGCTTCATCTCATGGCGCCACGAGCTGCTGAGCATGGCTATGTTGGGCACAGGAGTGCCACAGGAGAGGCATGGCAGGAGATCATGCTGTCCTGCCTGGAAGGCAAAGGCTGTGAGCCAGACACGACGGCGACATCTGGGCAGAACGAGAATGAGCGCTGTGGCACCGACCTGGCTTATGTTTACTTCGTCTCCTTCATTTTCTTCTGCTCTTTCCTGGTGAGTTCCTCCCCCTGAGAGCCCTAGGAGTCCCCTTCATCAACCCCTTAACCTGCACCCAGAATCATCTTCCCATAATTAACTCTTCCTTCCCTCTCCCCTTCTCTGCTCCCTCTCCCCCCACTTTCCTTTTTGTCATTTTTCTTTTCACTCAGATGCTCAACCTGTTCGTGGCAGTCATCATGGACAATTTTGAATACCTGACTCGGGATTCCTCTATCCTGGGACCTCACCATCTAGATGAGTTTGTCCGGATCTGGGCAGAGTATGACAGAGCAGCGTGGTATGTAGTCAGGTCCTTCTCTCCCAAGCAGCCTCTCAGAGCTGGTTTTAAATGGGTGACTCAGTCTTCTACTACTGCAAACCACCTGCGATGCCTGGGATGGTCAGGGAAGTGCTGCTCTCACCTGTGGTCCTTACAAGGGCAGCACCTAGTTCCTACAGTGCCTAGTGGCAGAGGTGTCTTAGATAATGTTCATAGGTTTGCCATAGTATTTATCCTGAGTGCTGGAGGTTCCTGCTTTTCCTCTCCTCCCAGCCTTCTTCCCAGTCCCTGTGCACCAGCTGTGTGCCTCTGCTCTGAGACCAGTTCCATCACTTGGTCTCCAACATCCACAGCTCCCCATCAAAGCAGGGCTGAGCGTGATTTGTTGTCAGCCCTGAGGACCTTGTTTCAAGCATGTTTGGGTTTGGGGAATTGTGTTTCCATGCTGGCCAGCCTGCTTGGTCCTTAGAGGTAAGAAGATTTTGTTTTGTGCCTTTGCTGATGAGGACCTCAGCAAACAGGCATTTGCAGGCAGCAGCCTTTTCCCAGCAATGGGATAGGTTTATACCAACTGTACCTACGCTAAAAGGCTGGGCTTTGGTTCTGCTCCCACTGCTGCTGCAGAGAACTTGCTCTCCGTTACTCCTCCTGAGGTGGTCTGGAGCATTCCTTAAGGCAGTGTGGAGCCCTTGGCAACTTTGAGGAGCGTGTACGCCCTCCACTCATTCCCAGAACTTTTATAGCCCCTTCCTCCCTCCCACAGCCCAGAGACAGCCTCTGGATCCATGACCCACTGCTGCTGTGCTGAGGAGCATGAGCAATCTAAGCTTGAGAGCTCTTGGCAGCCACACACACTCCCTTTGGAAACACTTCAGCTCCGCTGCTAATGTCCTGCACCTCGAGAGACCAGCTCCAGCCAAGATTTTTTCTTTTTTCATGCCTAATATCAGCAGATCGTGGCACCACAGTTTCTTCCACCATTTGTGTCCACCCTGTGCAGCCCAGTGCTGGCCAGGTTCCTCCCTGCATGCCTCCTCCAGCACACTTGCTGCTGTGCAAGGCCTCTGTGGGCAGATAGGTTTGCTTGTTAGCTGGTGAATATGCCCTGTGCAAGGGGGAGAGATCAGCATGGGTGAGTAGATGTCCTGAGGAACAACTAGAGAAGGGAGAAGAGGTGAGAGCAGTGAAACACTCAGCTGCTCCATGTGGTGCTTCTCACCTGCAGCTTTTGGGAAGGATTTCTTCACACCATGTACTTCATTCACACTCACCCCCATGTTGATGGCCTGGGTCTCCAGGACAGTCACTCTAAAAACATGCCTGACCTGTTCTATTGATGCCATGCACCCTTCTGATTTCTGAGCAAGCCATGCACTTTTGTCATGATATGTAGCCAGTGGTTAGGGGATGTGCACAGGAACTCATGGTGCTGGGCCCCTGGAGGCAGCCCTAGCCCCAGTTGCTCTATGAGGAATGGGTGAGTACCTCCAAATGGGGCAGCAATTCTGTGTTCTGACTCCTGGACCATCACATGAAGGTCTCATGAAGAGACTGCCCAACACCAAGGAGGCTCAGGGATGGATTTCACTGGCTGGTTGGGTTAGCTTTGGCCAGTGATGGAGAAGGGATGGGAGAAAAGCAGGAGACACCAGAAACAAAGGTGCTCAGTAGACAGAAATGCTCTTCTTTGCCTCTTCGCGTGATTTCCCTCCAGGCTTGTCTAAGGATGCCCAGGAGGCTGCAGCATGCTGCACCTCAGCACTTCCACCCCACATGGTCCTGCTTCCCAAAGGGCTCTGGTCTGGAGCAGAGTGGGGAGCAGAGCATCTGACAGTCCCTGCACGGTCCTGCCAGCTCTCTGCCTTGTTTGCTTTGTTGTATCAGCTGGAGCAGGAAGGATATGGATTGTATCCTGCAATGGTTGCACCCTGCTCTGGGGAGAAGTGCTTCTATGGGCAAGAGAAGGGGTGTGCGTATGGGAGGGTTTGCTTCCAATAATGTGTACCCTTGGTAGAGCATGATCTGGTGGTCAGAGCCCAGGACTGGACCATGAGAGACCTAGGTGCTAGTGCCACGGCCACCGCTCACCAGCTGGTCACATTATGTCTCCCCATGGCAGGTTCCCCAGATACTAAAGATACAAGTGACTCAGCTTTCAATCTCCCTGGGACCTTGTGAGGACCAGAGAGCTGGCCAAGCATGGGCAGGTTTTCTGGTGGTGTGGTAGGACACAACTCCACCAAAAGGGCTTGTGGTGACTAGAACCAAACCAAGCGGCAGGATCACCCCATCTAAAATCCCAGCCCTCTCCTGCCAGATGTAAGCAGCCAGGGGCACAGTGAGAAAGGGTGATGGGGTGGTGTTCACCTCCAAAAATTGTCCATCCCCACAGGGTCAAGATGGGTCAGTGTGAGGATGACTCATAGTGGAGAAGGCAGTATCTGATTCTCACAGCTTTCCCCTCTCTGGGTTTGACTGAGCCAGAAGGAGACGAGCCATGGACCCCCCAGGGCTCTTGCCCCACAGATGGCCCCAGCGACCCCTGGTTAGGCTTTCCATCCTCCCCTCCACCCTCTCAGTGTCCTATTAACCCACCTGTGCTTCCTTTGCAGCGGCAGGATCCCGTATAAGGATATGTACAAATTAGTACGGGTGATCTCGCCTCCTCTGGGCCTAGGAGAGAACTGCCCCTACAGGGTGGCGTGCAAGGTTTGCCTCCCAGTCCTCCGCCACAACCTGGCCACGGGACGCACCATCCACCCCTCCTTCCCCCTGCTCCACCACCACCGCGCCTCCTGAGGGAACCCTGATGTTGCTTTCCTTCGAGTTTAAAGAGGTCCGGGGCTTCCCAGAGCCAGCAGCTGTCCCCCTCAAGGGGAGGCATGAGTGGGGCCGGGGAGGCTCAGAGCCTCCTGGGGTGGGTTTCAACAAATTGCGTCCCCCAGCCAGCCACTTGCTGCAGCTCCATCAATGCAGAGAGCCCCAGAGGGTGCCAGGCCAAAATGCCACCATCCCTGCTTGGCTTTTCAAAGTACCTTCAAGTGGAAGCAGGAGTTCTGAGCAGGGGGGCTTAGATGTGCTTTGCTCCAGGGGAGGAAAGGGGAAGCAAAGGCTTGTTTGTGATTTTGTCATTGGTTTAGGGAGTGAGGACTGGGGGGAGGACAGGGTGACTCCTCTCCCTGGGAGAGTACCAGTACCAAACAGACCCTTCCTCAAGTGCGGCACTTGAAGGACATATGACCATATCTCTGGGGAACAGGACTCTTGCTAGCCTTGTCCTTAGCTTGTCAGACCTGCTTGGGTGGTGATGGGACCTGGGCACATCTCTGGAGCCTAACGGATCCTCTCATTCTGCATGAGCCAAGCTGCTGGCCGTGAGTGCACAGCAGTGACTTGGTGTCCTTGTGTATCTCTGACTTGCACGTTTGGTTTGTTGGAGTTTTTTTAATTTTATCCTGGGGTAACTGTTGGGCAAAATCCTGTGCCTGCTGCCTTCTCTGAAATGCCGTGAGACCTAAGTGTCTGTGGCATGAAAGGATGAACCACAAAGCTTGTTCTTCCTTCTGCTTCCCTCACAGCATCTGAGGACATGTACAAGGGAAGCTCAGATGCCCTCAGCTCTTAATCTTGGTTCTGCAAAGGAATAGAGCTCCTTGGTGTGGCATGGTGTAACCACCACATCCTTCTTGTCGTATCAGAAATGCTTCTTCCAGCCTGCATCCCTAGAATGTGTCTGTCTCCCTCCACAGCTGGAGGAATGTGAGGATGATGCACACATTTGAAATCTTGAAGTAGACCACCAGAAGTAAAACCAAGCAAGACAGGGTCTGGATTCTCAGTCATCTCATTGATGAAGAGGTATTTAGGGATAGGAGACTTCTTGCAAGAATCTCAGATGACTCATCTGTTCAAGGAAGGGCTCCTTTGCAGTCTTTGCACTTCTGTCTGTCATCTCTGGCAAAGGATGTCCTTTGCTGAGGACATTTGCTCAGGTCCTTGCAGAGAGAGGATCCCTTCAGGGAGAATGGCTGGTCTTTTCAATTGACCACAGGGCTTCACTGGCAAATGCTGCTCTCTTAAGCTGGATCACCTGGTGCTCAGAAAGGTGCCTGTAGTTCTTCCTGTGAAGAGGGATCTCTGTGGGACTTTTTCTGATGATTCTGTGGGATGAACAGAGCAGTGAAGGTGGAGAAGGAGGAGTGGAGGCAGAGAGAGTGAGACCAGCTTCTGCTGTCATGTCCCTATCTCTTCCTTGTGTTACCTTGTTCTTCTCCTCCCTGTGCATTGGGTACCTCAAGGACATGACAGATTTTCAGGGATTCCTACTGCCCTGCAACAATTCCTAAAAGGCAGCTGATGAAGCAAGAGAACTCACGTGGTTGTTGCATCTTTCCACCATGGTCCAGATCCGAAAATGCCAACCCAACCCGCTCACCTTTCTGTTTGATGAGCCTTCCCTGCACATCACAGTGTACAAGTTTTACCTCCCTGGAGCCCACACCCCTATCCATGCGACGATGACTTGCAGAAACAACACAGATGTGTTTATGGAGTGGTGGACAGCCTGCTCTGGAAGAGATGGGTCTGGGGCAAGGATGCAACACAGTGGTACAGCATGGTATGGAAGCATACCCACTAGGCTATCCTCAGGTGGGCTGAAAAAAGGGCATTGACTTCCCTTGGAAGTTCAGCAAGCTCTGTCCTTGTGCTGGGAGAGCAGTTCTTGTAACCACAGCTTTCTGGGACTGTGTTCTTGGCAGCCTGCTCCACTTCTTGGGAGTATCTCTGTCTTTCTTCACCCTTTCTGCTTCTATCAGTCATGCAAAAGTGAGCCAAGGAACCACTTTTGTCCCTGAAAAGTAGCCCTTGAGATGGCCATGGGTCAGGTGAATGCTCCACAGACATTGACATCCCTGTGGACATCACCTATTCCTGAATCAACTCTCACATCACTTGCTATTCTGATGCTCCAACAGCCTTGTATGGCCCAGTACTTATTTCCTAACCACTGGAAGACCACACATGTCCCCCAGATTTCCTCCTCCATCACTCACAAGGTCCTCACAGAGTACCAGGATTGAGCCATTAATGCCTGGTGGGTTTACAGGTCACTGTGGGCCATAGCTACAGGTCACATCTCTGCCCAGTCACAGGGCAGGTGGTCAGCTCTCCCATCAAGGATATGCCTATGCTTGGACCAGCTCCTGGGAGCCATCCTGTTCAGATGGATGACATTCCATGTGCCTGCCTGTGCTTTGCTTCATGGGGATGTGGTTTGTGGGCACTGCTGTACTGCTCAAAATGCTTTAAGATCCCTGCTCTGAGAAGCAGCACTATGTGCAGCCCATGTGTGAGAATAAAACAGTTCTGGTGTGGTCCTTCTTGGTTACTGATGCAAACTCTTCCTTACACAGAAATCCATTCCTTCTTCATTGTGTGAAGGATCTTAGTATGAAAGACAGTGTCTGATGTGTGCTGGCTATGCTAAAAAAAAACCAGCCCTTGCCAGGAAAGGTGTGTGGAAGATCACTGTCTTGCTTTCTTTTTGCACTTAGTTCATGTATAAAAATTTTGAAGCCATTTTTTTCCCCTTCAGACACCCTAAGTTGGTGCACATCCAGCTCTGCCAAGATGCTGCTTACAGACTCTAAACCTTGATATTTTTTCTTGATCATCCCACTTAATATTCTCCAATATTGTCATCAATCCTCTTTCCAACCTGTTTAGGGATGTCTGGTCTCAAAGGGAGTAGCTTGCCTAGCCTGTTCTGTACCTGCACCTCAAAAGCTCCTGTTGTGGTCATCACTGTGTTCACATCCAAAATGTCTGGACTTTTCTTGGTGGGGGACCTCTTTGGCCAGGGGTCTGCTTCAAAACAGTGGAACCCTTTGAGGAGATGTGTTCCCCCCTTTCCACACTTCTCTGAGCACAGGGGTAGGGAAGGATCCAAGATCCCATGGGGAGTGCCTAATTTTTTGACAGCCACCCCAGATGAAATGGTTTCCTCTTCAGCAGCATCCTCGCAGCCCAGCTCTAAGGGTTGATGCCATTGCTGTTGTAAGGTTGCCCTTGCCCATTAACAATGCTGAGCATTGCAGTGCAGGACAGAAGCCTGATGCAGGGGAAAGAAGAGGTGGCCAAGCCCAGGATCCCTGAGAGATGGTACTTGAGCAGCCTCCTGGATGTGTAGAGAGAGGAAGACAAGTACCTCAGCCTGGCAGAGGGCTCAAGGCATCATCAGGTGGCCTCTTTTGGTAGAGTTCCTCACTGCAGCAGTCCTAGGCAGGACCTTATAGAGCAGAGGAGCATGAGGTGGGCGTCCATCCTAGCTGCCTCCCTTGGGAAACTCAAATGAACCCCAATGTTGGAAGACCCAAACAGCTGCCTCTGCTGAGACTCTTTAAACTCCAACCTGGTGGAACTTGCAGCCGCATGTGGGAGACAGCCAGGGCGGGAGCATGGCATGTACAACTTTTCCTCCCAGTTTTGTTTTTTCAGCCAATTCAGCATGCCTTTTGCACTGGTGCATGGTGGGAAAGTGGTCCATCCGCAGAGCCAGACGGAAGCAACTGGGCATCTTCCTTGGACAAGTGACCCTGGCCCACTGCCTTCTATGCAAGATGCTGCCTCCCAATTGCATAGACCTTACGAGCTGGGGATACACAGCCTTCCAGCTATGGGTTAGGTGGCAATGCAAAGCAATACCCAGGCCCCCCCAGGAGGGAAGACGCTACAGAGGCCACAGAGCACTGTGGTGCAGACCACCATTATCTCAAATAACCCATGGCTTGAGTGTCGTGTATCTGATTTATACCACTCGCACACAGCCCTGGAACCTGTGGGACAAGTTGGGGGCTGCTGGAGGGCTTTAGGAAAGGGGTTGAGACCAGAGAAGGACCCCCAGACTGCTAGTGAGACAGGCGCTTGAGGCCAGCAGCAGAGAGGAGAGGGGTGAGTTGCTTTCTGCCAGCATTCCTGGGTCTGTGTGAGCAGTGCTATAAATCCACATCAGGACAGTCTGTCATGTATGATTTGCCTTGATTAACAGGTTTCCTGTTCTTTTCCTGTTTGTCCGTTTGTTTTTTTCTCTCCTGTTTTCCTGTACTATTTTTGTTTGTATGTTTTCCTGCTCTCTGGGAATGCCTCCTCTCTCTCTGCATCTCCCTCCCTCCCCTACCCCCTCCATGAGCAGTGGCCGAATCCATTACACTGAGATGTATGAAATGCTGACTCTTATGTCACCACCGCTAGGCCTCGGCAAGAGATGTCCTTCCAAAGTGGCCTATAAGGTAGATCAACCCTTCCTTCTATGTGGGCTAGAGCCAAGGAGGAGCTGGGGCTCAAGGGAGCTGTGGGAGGTGGGGCTGGGAAAGCATTTGGGATATCCAACATGTGTTTAGCTCACTCCTGGGGAGCCTGGTGTCCTCAGAAGAGTCCTGGCCATGCTGGCTGGTCTCCATTGCCCACACATGTGACACTGCTATAGTCAGTTGCAAGCCTGGGGAACTCTGGGGTGGAAGAGGAATGGCAGGATCAGCAGTAGTGTGGAAGTGGGAGGGTTGGAGAAGATGAGGTGAAGAACAACCCCATAGCACAGTTATGAGTGAAATGTCTTTAGGAGCTCATTGACCCAAGGTCTTCCCCCAGGGTTGGAACCATCTTTGTTCTAGCCAGTGCAGAAGCGGGGCTAAAGCCCATGAAGATGGGAAGTAGGTGAGCAGCAAGGACATATCATAGAATAGTTAGGGTTGGAAAGGATCTTAAGATCATCTAGTTCCAGCCCCCTGCCGTGGGCAGGGACACCTCACACTAAACCATGTCACCCAAGACTATGTCCAGCCTGGCCTTGAACACCACCAGGGATGGAGCATTCACAACTTCCCTGGGCAACCCATTCCAGTGCCTC
>JAOEHY010034770.1:0-10197 GCA_025447955.1 Psilopsiagon aurifrons | reverse complement strand
AGGTCTCCCCTTCAGGAGCCTTCTCTTGTCCATGCTGCCCCAGCCCCTCTCTCTCAGCCTGGCTCCAGAGCAGAGCTGCTCCAGCCCTCGCAGCATCTCCATGACTTCCTCTGGACTCGCTCCAACAGCTCCACATGCCTCTTGTGCTGTTGCCCCAGAGCTGGATCAGGACTGCAGGGGGGACTCTCCCCAGAGCACAGCAGAGGGGCAGAATCTCCTCCCTGAGCTGCTGCTCATGCTCTGGGGGTGCAGCCCAGCACATGGGGGTTCTGGGCTCAAGCACACACTGAAGCCAGGTTATGAGGAGCTTTTCCTCACCCAACCTCCCCATTTCTCAGGGGGATTAAGACTGCCTTGTAGAAGGTTGGATATATGCCGTTTTGTTGTCAGTGTATTGATGCCACTGTATCTACCAGTTACTTGTTAAGAAAATTGTGCCCTTGCAGCTTTTGTTAGACCAACTGAGCTGTAGCTGGGAGAAAGCAAGACAGGCAAATGGGAAGTTTGGATCCACAAATGGCAAAGGTAATATTCTTTGCCAAACAAAATGAAATTTTATATCTACTGTAAAGGAAATATCCAAGTTGAATCTCGGATACCCCAAAAGAGAGAAACAGCTTGAAAAGGATTCTGGTTTACTTGGGAAGTTTGGAAATGTTCAAGTCCTTCTCCAAGATTTAAATAATAGCTTTGAGTTTTCAAAACAGAAGGTAAAGGTAAAGGAAGCATTCACGTCTTCACTCGCAGTTCAGGAAGCTCTGACCAAAATGTAAGTTTGATATATTACATTGTTGCATTAGGCCTATATGCTTGGTGGTAAAAACTGGGAGTAAGACTTTCCTCTATGGGAAAAAGTGCATTGTTGTTTGCTGCTGCTCCTGCCAGAATTGGTGAGGGGTGAGAAGGTTGGTATGGGAGTAGAATGCTGTTCTTTGCATGCAGTTTCCTTCCAAACAGATATTTGGACTAATTTATTGGCTTACTTATGAGACAAAGTTTTCCAACAAAATAGTACTGATTCTTTGGCAGCTGAATCAGAGGTGGGTATATACATACGTACGTGTGTTTTAATATATATTTCTAACTGGCTAGAGGTGGGTGTCATCAGAAATAAATATGAGGAGAGAAAACATTTATAGAAACTTGTTTTAGGCAGAGCTCAAAGCAAAGAAAGCTGGCACTGATGGTACTGGATCAAGTTACTGTTTGGGCTTGTGTGCTACAGTGTCAAAATTCATGCTGGGACGTTGCTTAGTGTCTTTGAGGCGTAGCAATGACAGCAAATGAAGAGCAAACTGAAGTGTAACACAAAGTTTTTACAAGCTTTTTGCATTGTCTGGGTCTGAATACAGGGAAGGCAGCTCCCTGAGGAAAAAATCAATGTCAGAAATGGAGAACTGAAAACCAAACCATTCATTTTTACTCTTTCTGCTATCCTTAATTTCTAATAATTTAGGAGACGACAATTTGTGGATATATCCGAGGTGATGAAGGGTAAGATCATTGGGTGAAATTCAGGCAAAATGATCAATTTTGTTGCATTATTGCTGTATTTTCCACAGCTGGAAAAGAAAGTGGAGCTTTTAAACCATGGAATGGAGGAGACCAACTCTGAACTGGAGACACTGCTTGAGCGACGGGATAGAGAAAACCTGGAAGGAGGGAATTTGGTAGCCATGTTGAGATCTGATATTGAGCAATCCAAGGAGGAAAGGTTTGTTCATCCTGTGTTACCTAATACTTAGTGATTGGATGTTCTGTTTGCTTGTTTTCTCACTTTTCATAAATCAATAACTAGGCAAAATTAAGCCAGCTCACATGAGTAGTGCAGGATGCTGATATATTGTTTTCAGTTGCAGGCTTTTTGGTATGTGTGATTTTGGGGATGCTCTTTTGTTTGGCTGTGTTGCTTTAAGTTACCAAACTATCTTGATATGGAAAGTCAGATTTGTGATTTGTTTTCCTTCCTTGTTTCCTTGTGGTCTGATGGAGACCTTGGTGTTTTGAGGTTTCCACTCTCCACTACCTTGGAATAAGCTCAGAAATGAAAAGGCCTCTTGGCCACTGAAACCTTTCAGTGCAGCGGGGATTGTTTGATATGGTGTTGGAATGTGTGGGTTAGAGAAGCTATCCTGCTGAATAAGCTTCTAGAAGAATTTCCTCTCTTCGAGAAACTGGCTTAGTTGTTTTCCTTAACACTAAAATGTGTTCTGAGCTATGACTTACGTTGTCTACTCTGCCAGAACACCCCTAGTTACTGGGATGTCACACATACTATAATAGCAGATGTGTTCTCCCTACTGGTTGCTTCCACAGATAGTGGAAGCCTGAGATGCTTGTGATTGCAGCATGATTTCTCCATCTACTGTGGAGAAGACAAAGGGATTTTGCTCTGTGGAAATGGCCTTGGTTTTTTGAGTCGTCTAAATCATCTTCACTGATAAGTCCCAACTGTGGCCATTTTAGACTGTCAGTTTTTCAGTAGGTTCAGAGTCTCTTAAATCATGTGCATGCAGTTTTTGAAGTGTTCAGTATCTTTCGTTCTAGGAAAAAACTGCAGGAATCTTACCAGCATGTTTTGAAATTGCTTATGGAGATGGTGAAGGCCTCAATAGCTGTTGAAGACCTTATCAGTAGCAAGGTTGGTCTTTGCCTTGATGACAGTGTGTCTTTTGGAGATTCTAGAGAAAGTCACAATACTATGGAAGAAATGGGATTCATGCAGTATTTCAAAGTCAAAGAAAAGCATCACCTAGAGAAAGGTGAGTACAAATCTGCATAACTGAATGTAATCAATTCACTTCCTTGAAAAATGCCTTTTCATTTCCTGAGGTTTAGAAAGGGGTTGTTGCAATTTTGTCTCTTTCAAAGTTGCTCCACTCTTTTTGTCTGTCAGTGTTCTTTCATTCTTTTAATAGTGCAACTTAGTAGCTGTACTCTTTTGGTTTATGTCACTGTAAAAGGCTGAGTAGATGATAGGGCAGGAAAGAGGAATTTGGTGAACGCAGAGTTTCAAGCCCTGATGTATGGCACAGTAATTCCAAATGTTGTTTTTTACAACCCTGAGTGACTGGTGTTTGCAAGTTTTCACTTTGTAATACAGATTCAGGACTAACCAATGTCACTGTCTGTCAGTTGTTATCTGAGTGGCCAGTTCTGTGTCATTATTTTGTGGTTTAAAATAGCTTGCTTGTCTCCAGTCGATGAGCTGCTTGATGAAACTCTCACAGAAGACAACCAGCTGTCTGCAGTGACTGACGAAGGGTCTGAATTGAGCCAATACTTATGTGAAAGTGTTTTTGCAAAGCCAGAATTGGCATGTGAAAATGAAGAGATGATACTGAAAACTTGCCGCCGTTTGCACACTGCAGTGGAGAGACTTCTGGAACTGGTTACAGAATCAACTAAACAAGTAAAACTTTTTAATCTGTATAGATGTATAATTGCACCCAAAATGTGAATTCTCTGTTTGTAGGATTGGCTACTAAAAAGAAACAGATTTTGTCTCAATACATGACAAATTATCAATATAGGGAAGCTTGTACATGCCCAGCTTCTTAGTGGAGGTTTTGCTCTTTTTTCTTATGAGACTTCAACTTCTTTTTCTCTTCTAGCAGATCTTAAGGAAGGCTGTAAGTCAGTTGCTTAAGTAGATTTAAACTAGGATTTTAGATCCATTTGGTAACTTCAGGTGACCAAGAGTTAAGTGGTTTTGAGGGGGTTTCATTGCACTTCACATCAATACTTCTTCAACGTTGCTAAGTAGGTTCAAGAAAGCTCAGTCCCATATGAAAATGTTTAGGCAATATGCAGCAAGCAAACATCCTTGTTATTATATACTGTGCTAAACGGAGCTAGACTCAGCCTTGTAAAAGGATTTGAGTATTTCCACACTGAGTTTTTCAGTGTCTAGACATTCAGCTTTGGGAAGAGAAATTGTAGATCTGAGGTAGATGCCAGAGTACTGTATACATTTAGAGCATTGGATGTAGTACAACAATAATTAGTGTGTCAAGTAAGGAAGCCCCTAATTAAGGAAAAAATGTGAAGGGAAGGAATATGTCTGAAATTCATTTTCTTGTCAGATATTTTGTGCAACCTCGAGATAAGCATCTGTGTGAGATGCATATTCACCATCTTAAAAAATTCCTCCTAGAATGAGGTGATTCAGCTTGTACTTTTGGGTACTGGTGCTGGTTCCACTAGTATGGAACTAACTTGTGGTTAAAGCTCTTGCCTAAGCCGTGGCAGATGTAGGTTTTAGGTCACCTCACCAGCTGCATTCAAGCATACTGTGCTTGCATTTGTGAAATCTTTGTTGTCTGCAACTTCTCTCCACCAGGATAAGCTAAATACAAACTAAATGAGAACAGGGCTGTTCTAATTGAACTTGAGACATTGCATGTGGGAATGCAAGATGCATTGTCTTTGAAGACTGGTGCCATCCATACTTTGGAAACTTGATGATGTGTTGACTTCACTTTCTATTAGAGATGCCTGAATCTTGTGAAGAGTATGAGGGACTGCTTTGAATTTCAGGTGGCTCAGGAATTGTCCAACTGAGCAGTTTAGCCAACTAAAAGGCGTCTCTTTTCATGCACAGTAAAGAAACTTATGTCGCTAGGGAAGGATTGTGTAAAAATACAGGTATGTGAGTACAGGGAGTCACCAAAGTGTCCAGGGATTTTGGGCCAAGTCAACCTACTACTGAAATGAAACTTGAAAACATGGACCTTAATGCATAAATGCTATTATAAAAATAGGGTTTAAGTTTAAATGCCCTTTAGTTAGTATTATTAGATTGCATGTACATTCAAGGTCTGATGTGCGGGGCAATGATTTATTTGTAGCTGGAGAAAATGCATGAAAACCAAGCCCAGTTTGAAGAAGAATTCAGCCGCCAGAACCAGGAAACTGCCCAAGTGGTAAGTCAGCACAAGGAGCTCCTGGAGTGCCTCGGCGAGGAGAGTAAGGCCAAGAATCAGCTGGCGTTAGAGCTTCATAAAGCAGAGGGTAAGGAAATGAAACCATTAGAAAGAGGTTTCAGTGTCATTTGCTCATAGCTCATTCCTCCAAATATGTATGATACGTTTTTTGTGACTTCTGCTATTGATTTGCCTGTTTAGAATCATTGAATCAACTAGATTGGAAGAAAGCCTTTCAGGTCAAGTCCTACCTTTTTAATCCGTTTTCTTCATTTCAGGTGCTAAGTTACGTGAAGCTTGAGTCTTCTCTTGCAAATGTACTACTTAATTGCCTTATGTGTTTCACTGGGGCAAGTGTGATAGTGCTTAGTCCCATTCTTACACCACTGACTGCATGTGAAACATACCATCACTTTTAAAACAGCAGTTTGCATTCCTGTGTCTCTGGATATGGGAGCTTGGATTATTGACAAGATATACTCCCAGCGTAAATCACTTGTCTGTCCTTGGAAGGGTTCGCATAAACCAGAGCAATGATAGTAGCACAAGCCATAAAGAGGTTCTGTAAGAGAGGCAAAAAGGTTGAGGCTGTTGATCTCAGTGCTACCACAGACTGTGCATATCAATCTAATCTGCTCCTTCCTTGTGAAGATGATGACTTGGGTCTTTGCTTTTATGCAGGAGAATCTTTGAGGGTTTCTGTGTCGCTCAGGTTGAGCTTCTCTTCCTAATCGTGGCATTTGCTTTCCAGTCCTCTTCTCACTCATACTCCTTCAGGCTTCTTTAGTCTTTCCAAAATCCTGTTTGCTTCCTTTCTGTGAATAATTCCTGGATTTCTTGGGCTCTGAGTCTTACATTTGATCTTACTTCCTGGAGAATCTTTTTCTACAAACCTCAGCCCTCAGCAGAAGATGTCTCAGACTATCCCATGTTGTGAGGTGGTCCCAGGCCATCCAGGCTTGACAATCCCCATATACATTCTACATGTTTGAAGGCATTTTATGGTATGGCAGCCTCATTAATTCCATTAACATGTTGTTCCTTAAGATCATTCAGAAAGCCTAATTGCAGTTAAATTTAAGTCATCTTGTACCTTTTCCTTTCTGTGTCACCTTACGTTGTTGGCAAAAAAGTTTTACTCGTGTTTTCAGGCTGCTTTGTTCCAACAGATGAGTTTGTCCATTGCTTTATTTGCATTCCAACTTGGGATTTTAGGCATTATTGAAGGCTATGTTGCAGAAAAAGCTGCCTTGGAAGAGGCCTTGAATCTGAAAGAGGAATCTGAACGTCACCTTATTGTGGAGCTGGAGAATATGCGTGAACGCTTCCAGGAGCTAACCCAGGAGCAAGCAATCCTTGGTGAGGAGTGGGTGTTTTATATCTCCGGTCAGGGCAAGCTGCCATGTGTTTCTGTAACGTATCAGTCTTTGGTTTGATGACCCTAGTGAGCAGTTCAGTCTGGTTCAGGGGTTGGCAGGGAAAAAAGTAAAGCAACTGATTTTTTGCTTCTGAGATGATAGTACTGTAAGTGAAGAGTGTTGCTATAGTCTTATGCTTAGGTAGAAATGGAAGATGAGAAGCATGTGTTACCCACAGGTGGTTAGTTGCAACAGATAATTAGCATCTAGTTAGTAAATGAAATGCTGGTTATTTGACACTACAAAGAGAAGAGTTGGAGGTTCAAGGCGTTTGACTGCTTTCAAGCCTAAGAAGATAGCTTAATAATGACAGAAGAAAAAATCCTTCTGGGAGATTATTTGAATTATGAAAAAAATAGTGTTGATGGGTATTCAGTTTCATACATAAGATTTTCCCCTGCTCCCCAGCCTTGTCCTGTCAAAACATTATTAAAGGTGACTGTGGAAAGATTGTCATGATCAAGCTCAAAGTGTGCGTAGGGTTTTAAAGGAGAAAGTGTATAGGTTGAAAAAGCTGGATGAGATAGTGTTGTTGGAGAGGATAGGGTGAGGCAAGTATTTAAACTTTAAACTGAAACTTTAACGTCACCCTTAAACAAAGGGTGGCTCACTGCAAGCCATAGCCAGACACTGAAATACCAAATCAAACTCATGTAAGTAGCTGTAAATGAGCAATCTGCGTGATTCCTTCTCTCACTTCGTGACTCCCTCAGACCCACAGATAACTACTGGAAGCTTGTGTAGGAAAGTGAAGTAGGATAGAGGGGAACTCTTCAACATAGCCTATAGTATGTTCATACTCCATGAGTTGAAGTTGGTGCTGTGGTAATTCACACTGTAAATGGAGCATACATGTGAACAGTGACAGCAGTGATTTAATAAACCCCCTGAAGAATCTTAGTGTAACATAGAAGGCTTACATGTGAGATGTTTTTTTGATTCATGGAAGAAGATTCAGGGATGTTACGTGGCTTGCACTGTGCCAGAACTCAAGAGTAGGTTATGCTGGTTCTGAATGGATTTCTGAACCATTTGAATATCATTCTATAGTTTCGACTTCTTGAATTTGCAGCCTCAGTGTCATTCTAATACGTCTGTAAGTGAATTTCTCAGTATCACCTTCCACCAGATATTTTATCATTTGGGATCACTGCCTTTCCATTTCTGCTAATGCCGACGTTGCAGTACCCTCAGCTATGTCACCAAAACGCTACCTTCAATTATGTTAGATAGATCTTTACTGCCTGAGCAAACTACGTAACAGGTAGTTGTACATACTGTGTACTTGGGGCAGAAAAAAAGACAGAAACAGTTTTCTAGAGAGTTTCTCTATTGTGGGTAGTAGAGGAAAGAAAAAACTCTAGGTTTCAGGGTATGGAACCGAGTTCTGTAGGAGGGGTGTGTTTGACTGGACACAGTCTATATGTTGCAGTTAATCTAATGGCTCTCAGGAGCCTCTGTGTAGACTCCTGCCTCACTTTCAGTCCTACTGTATCATTTCTCTGCAACTCTTGCAGAGAGGCCTCTTGCCTCTCCCCCACCTTCTCTTCTCTTAACTTTGCTGCTTTTCGCCTACTCTTCTGACTCTTGACTCTACTATTGCCCTGCTCTCATGGGCAACCATCCTTCTGTGTTTTCCCTTTTGGCTTTGCACTTGACCTTTCAAATGTAGTGTGGTCAAAATACTCATGTTGTACATAGAATGGTTTGGGTTGGAAGGTCCCTTTAAAGGTCTTCCAGTCCAACCCACCTGCAATGAGCAGGGACATCTTCAACTAGAACGGAGTAGAATATTTTCAGTTGGAAGGGACCTGTGACAATCATCTTGACAACTTTTGGTCATCTCTGAAGTGACAGCATGTTATTAATGTCCAGCATGTCCAAATGCCTCTTAAACACTGTCAGGCTTAGGGCATCGACCACCTCTCTAAAAAGGCTGTTCCAGGGTTTGAATGCCTTCTCGTAGAGAAATGCTTCCTTCTGTCCGGTTTAAACCTCCCCTGGTGCAGCTTTGAACCGTTCCCATGCATCCTATCACTGGATAACAGGGAAAAGAGATCAGCACTTCCCTCTCCATGTCCCTTCCTCAGGAAGCTGCAGAGAGCAATAAAGTCACCCCTCAGCTTCCTTATCTCCAAACTAGACAAACCCAGAGTGCTCAGCCACTCCTCAGAGGACAGTCCTGCCAACCCTGTCACCAGCAACTAGACCAGGTTGCTCAAAGCCCCATCCAACCTGACCCTGAATGTTTCCAGGGATGGGGCACCTACCACTTCTCTGGACAACCTGTGCCAGTGTTTCACCACTCTCAGTGTAAGGAATTTCTTCCTTATAGCTATAGGCTGAATGTTCCCTCTTTAGTTTAAGACCATCAGCCCTTGTCCTATTGCTACAGGCCCTATTAAAAAGCAGAGAACATATATTAATGTTGAAAGTTTGCCCATCTTTGATCTCTCATATGGCATCTTAATAATATCTTACTATTACCTTAAGAGAAAAAGGAATAAGTGGTCTTGTGCAGATTGCTCTGGCTTACAGACCCTGCCCTCATTTGTCCCAGTAAGCGGAGGAAGAGGTCGAGAAAGAGCCCTCTTCCTCAAGGGAAAGGCAGTTGAACAGAAACAAATTCAGGGGCTGTAACTGAAACTAAATGCATGTTGTGCTTGCTTTACAACAGTGGTTGTGGCATTGAGTAATACGTCCTACAGGAAATGCCAAATCATTCCGTGGTGGTGTTGAACACAAGTACATCTGTGTCTCATGGAAATGTGTGGCAGATTTCAGAGTCTGTAAGTCTGTGCCAGTGAGTCCTGCTGGACTGAATCCTGCGTTGACTCCCTTGGAAGGAGTTAAAAAGCCAAGAATGTTGCAACCAACTTGCATGGTTTTAATGAAAACACATTTCTGTAGTAGCTCTAGTCTAATTACAGACATGGATGAATGTATATCATCAGGAGCTTTGTGTCGTAATAAAGGTGAAGTGCATTTTTGCTGAATAAGAGGTAGGAGCTATCTCTCTGCATATGAATTTCTAGTGGTTTAGAAACTGGAATGGATCTCAGTGTCCTGTTCTTGTCTTGTACATGTCTGTCTGTTTTGATTTCTAGGAACACCCATTGCTAATGTAGCACAAAAAGGAGGTTCAGGTTTGTAATGATGAGTGTGGGTTTTTTCTGGTTTGGGTTGCTGTAACACCTGAGTGAATGAATTGCTAATTTTGACTTTAACAAAGAGGAATAGTGCTTCATGAATAGTCCCAACAAATTACTGTCATTATAAATATCTTGGCAAAAAGAAAGTTATGACTTCTGTGATACATCAGAAAACAACTAAAACTAAGAATATTCAGCTGACCAGTATTTAAAGGAGAAAAAGAAAGACAGTTTTGCTGCCATTAGGCTTAAAGTGCCTTGTACTACTATCTTCATGTTTACCAGCATCATCTGTCTTTTGAGGGGATGGAGTGGGTTGTAATTTGCTGGGAGCTTCTGATGCTACATAATGAGCTGTCAGAATGACTGAAAAAGAAAAATATTTGAGGTGATGTAAAATAGGGAGCTCAAAAAGATGGCAAGAATTGAAGGAAGTCTAAGGGAGACTAGAGAAATGGAATTGAATGGGGAGGTAGATCAGAAAAAAAGGGAGAAGAATGGGAAGGAAGGCTTAGTTAGGGGAGCAACAGTGAAACCAAAAACAGGCAAGAAGGACGATAGAATGGTTTGGGTTGGAAAAGACCTTAAAGCTCATCCAGTTCCAACCCCTGCCATGGGCAGGGATGCCTTCCACTGGAGCAGGGTGCTCCAAGCCCCTGTGTCCAACCTGGCCTTGAACACTGCCAGGGATGGGGCAGCCAC
>JAOEHY010034769.1:0-12098 GCA_025447955.1 Psilopsiagon aurifrons | reverse complement strand
TCAGAAAGTCCTTGGCCAGACCAAAATGTACTAAGCAGTAACTAAAACATTGGTGTTATCAGCACTGTTCACAAGCCAAAAGTCAAAAGAAAAAAAAACCACAGCTCCACACCGGCTACCAAGAAGGAGAAAAACGACTGCTACTGCCGAACCCAGGACACACAGTTTGGCACACAGATAGTATTTTTTTGTTCTTGTTCTTATTTAATTGTCACTCAGTAGCTTCCTCTGCTTGTGTTGAAGTGTGAAGACTGTAACTGAAGGCAGAAGAAAAAGGAAAACTCAGAAGAATTAGAAACTGTAAGGTTTTAGAAGGTTCTGAAGATTCCTATAATGCTCCAGTTAATGGTGTAATGAATAAAGAAAACAGTAAGTAGTAAAGAGTACATTCTTAAATAATGGAAGAATTCTATCAGCTACCTGCAGTTCAGAATACAGAATCATAATTGGAAGTCTGAAATAAAAAGCTTTAGCATGATTCTGTTCACCACAAAATAACTTTTGAAAGGAGAACGTCCTTCCACGTACTGTTTGAAAAGGTATTCTGTGTTCAACCTCCGTAATATTCTTTTTATTACAGTTGCTACTGGCACAATTACAGGCTGATAGTTTCCCAGGTCCCCATGATCCCTTTTTTAAAACCAGCGCCTGCTCAAAAAGGTTTACTAAAGATGTTTATTTAACAATGGATACCAAATCAAACAATTTCTTTTGCAACTTGGCAACATCAGTGACATATCTGACTACTACCTTTTTACCCTGGTCAACAATTGGATCTACAGAATGTCTGACAGGCTTTCAGCTCCTAATGAACTGGAAGGAATTATTAGTGTTATTTATTGCATTGCCTGGTTTCTTGAACTAGTCACTCCTCTTCTAGCCAAATGTTTGATCTTGCTATATCCTGGTTTCATCTGTAACAGTTTTTTTTCTTCTTCCTAGTAGCTGGTACCGTGCTGTGTTTTGGCTTTAGTCTGAGAACAATGCTGATAACAAACTGATGTTCTAGTTGTTGCGTTTACCATGATCAAGGACTTTTCAGTCTCTCGTGGAGGAGGGGAAGCTGGGGAGAAGCAGAGACAGGACACTTGATCCAAACTAGCCAAAGGGGTATTCCATACCACAGCATGTCATGCCAAGTATATAAACTAGGCATAGTTACCCAGAAGGGCAGATTGCTGCTCAGGTTAGCCTTGCTATTGGTCGGGGGGTGAGGGGCAATCGTACTCTGAATCACTTGTGTTTATTGTTTTTTTTTTCTTATCCTCTTTTAGTTATATATTCTCTCCACTTGTTATTTCCCTTATCATTATTATATATTATTCTATATTATTAATAGTAGTAGTGGTAGTTTTATATTATACTTTAGTTATTAGACTGCTTTTATATCAACCTGTGAGGTTTATATTCTTTCAGTTCTCCTCCCCATACCACCCAGAGGCAGGGGGGGAAAAGATTAGGAGGGCACGACACCCTATCAAGCTTATTTAATAATTTAAGGATAGATATGCTCATTCCTCTATCCCTATGTACTCATCAGATTTTTAGCAGTCTTACAAATGCACTTTTCAGTATGCTGCTTGTCATATTTAATATCACTTGGTTTTAATGTCATATTTTAAAGTCTCTATTTTCTGAGTTTCCTTTATGTTGCAGATACTGATTTTTCAACACTGTTGTCAGAAATGATTTTACAGAGGCCATCCCAATGACTGTGCTTTGAAATTTCATTTCTAGCAAGATCTGTAATTCAAAGTTAAACACAAGATTTTGGGGAACAAACTTTCATTGACACTGTGCTAAGTCAGCAGGACACAAACTCAAAGTAACACGTTCTATGAGGAAATAATTTATTTGACTCAATCCCTTATTCTGTAATGTAACAGAATGCAAGTCTATCGTATACCTCTATACATGCTCAACCTATCATGACGTGCAATATTCACAAAGGTATGCTGCAGGACACAACACGAACATGTAATGTGACTGGATAGTAATCCGAAGGGATAAACATGTCATATGACCAGACATGTATGAAACTCTGACCCGTATGACCTGCTTAAGAGTGCTTACAGTGGGGCTTCAAAAAAGAAGAGAATGGAAAAGGGAGAGGGTCTCAGAATGTCTGGCTTGCACCCAGCTGCTTTTTTGTCTTTGGGGTGGATATAAAAGAAAAAGAAAAAATGGAGTGTAATGAAGTAAATAATTCTGACAAAGTATATCTGAGCAATGCACTAATATCTGACTGCTCCTGAATGTAAAGATGAAATCTACTATCAAGCAAAAATAATTTGTATTCCTCATTTACCAAGGAGTATAAAACCATAGGCTAATCTGAGAGTTATTGTGTTGTTCCCACAGACTGTGGAAATGGCAGTTAAGGTTTTCCTAAATAACTTTCAGCTGAATAAAGTCATTACAGTACTTAAGTAGCATGCTCCATCATTTTAAGCCATCCAGAATCCTTACACAATTTTTTAATTGCTCGTGTACAATTTGGGCAGCCATTCATTAAGGAAGCAAATAAGCTGTTTGGTTATCTTAAAAAAGCAATAGAAAGTAATACTGAAGATATTATTCTCATATTGCTTTACATTTTTAAAAGCAACTAAACATCACATTTAACTTTGTAAATGCATATATATTCTACATAGCCACTAGTTAAAATAGGAAATATGATACTTTTTTTCTTTAGAAAGGAATTTTACAAGTTCACCACATTTTGTATGCTGTCATGCTACCTAATCCATGAAAGTAAGTAACTGCTCACATTTATCCATGCTGTTACTCACTGAAGTGAATTGGGATCTCATTCAGCTTTCTTTACCCCTGAAGCATTACTTGTGAATTAAAGTGTTATTTAGCATGAGAAGAGATGTCAGAATTTAAGAATACAACCAACCCTCCTTTAATCTTTTTCTAAACACCTTTTTTCTATTAAAGGAGGGAAGGAAAGCATATTTATTCACTTACTCTATTTTTAGGTATTTGCACATTTAGAATCTTGAAGAAAATGTCTGGAATCATAGGTTGGGTTCAACCTTGGCTTTGCTGACCACGAGATGATACAATTCAGCACCCTGAGAGAAGGGAGCAGGGCAAAAAGCAAGAACACAGAAATTCATGAGAGCAGATTTTCCTTAGTTCGGAGATATGCTTGCAAGTGTTAGTGAGCAGCAAGGGTTGGCTGCCCTATAAGGGAAGGTGAGTCAGGAGCACTGTGTGATAAAAAGGCAGGTGAAAGCAGTGACCTCACTAGTGAGGTCCCAGGGTGTGGAATTGCAAGTTAGGGTCAGGATCAAAGCCTGGGACAGTGGCTAGATAAAGTCTAGTGATCAACCAACTAGGCTGTAGTGAGGAGGCAGGTCTGAGGTCACGCCAGGAAGCTAAGACAGGGTCAGATTTGGGGAGGTATGAGCCAGAGCACAGATGCAGCTGCTGCATAGCTGTGACATAGCATTGTCAGGATTGAGCGCTACAGCCTCAGCTCAAAAGTGGTTTCCAAAGGAAGAAGAAGGACACGATCTTACTTTCTTCACAAAGGCACTTAACCAACACAGGAGCTAGCCTTGTACTCAACCAACTAAACTCCTTAAATTTACCAAATAAAATCCTAGACAGAGGATGCACTACATAACTGACATGCCTGAAACTACTAAACTGCTTCCAGTGTAACACGACTGCCATGTCTGCCCTGGGGGATAAAGGCTTCTTAGATTTCTGTTCAAGATCTCTTGTGTAGATCTACAAAATTTGGCCTTAACTAGCCTTTTAGCATGGTAGTTCAGTGTAAATTGTAGGTAGTTTTAGTCTTAATAGCACACATACTTAATTCACAAGAGAAATTACTAGCAGAATGCAATTGTATAATTCTCAGTGCTTTACAGTGCACACCTCTGGTGGAATATGGTGAATACTAATTTTTTTTATACAACAAAAGACTTGAAAAGAGTATTTTAAAATAATCGGACACATAGAATCATAGATTCATAGAATGGTTAGAGTTGGAAGGGACCTTAAAGATCATTTAGTTCCAACCCCCTGACATGGGTGCTTTAGCTCTCTGATTATCTTCATGGTCCTCCTCTGGATTTGCTTGAGCCGGTCCACATCCCTCTTGTGTTTAGGGCCCCTCAGCTGGATGCAGTACTCCAGGTGGGGTCTCATTAGAGCAGACTAAAGGGGCAGGATCACTTCTCTGGACCTGCTGGTCATACTCCTTTTTATGCAGCCCAGAATACAGTTGACTTTCTGGGCTGCAAGCACATGCTGTTGGCTTATGCTGAGCTTGTCAGCCAACACCCCCAAGTCCTGCATTACAAATTGACACAGAAAATACAATGTGAATTCATGATCGCGTGTACTTTAATGCATGCAGAAGAAAAACTGAAGCGAATTGGAGAAGGTATTTTTGCCTTAACGGATCAGTCTGTACAGAAGCTTTATTTTTTTAGAATACCATTATTAAAACCAAATAAATTATTAGGGAAGAGAGCTGTCAGCTATTATAATTTAATCCTGCTCCGGGAAGCATTTACTCTAATTTCTATTGGGCAAAAAGTCTGTGTTTACTAAATATTTCTGTAAGAAATTGATGACTTTTAATCAAAACTACTTTATTTACATCAGAATAGAAGATGAGAAAAACATGTAAAATGCTGTACATTTGGCA
Source organism: Psilopsiagon aurifrons (assembly GCA_025447955.1). Taxonomy (NCBI): domain Eukaryota; kingdom Metazoa; phylum Chordata; class Aves; order Psittaciformes; family Psittacidae; genus Psilopsiagon; species Psilopsiagon aurifrons. The sequence goes on along the minus strand of JAOEHY010034769.1, from coordinate 7,426 downwards.
GTAATACATTCAGATACTTCAAATTGACTACCTGATAAAGTTTAACAATAACAGGTTTGTCAACAGTATATATACATTTTTTAATGCAAATTTTAACTTTAAAGAACTAATATATCAAGATAAGCATATCTAATCTGAAAGCATTTTGCAGATACAAGTAATACTTTTCACCTGAAAAAAGGGAACAGCTGAATAGCTAGAGGGAGAGTATTACTCACTGCTTCATTCAGAGTGACTTTCTGCTCTCTGTTCCTATGGGTTGTCCTGTTAGTGTGTGTGTGTGTGTGTGTGTGTGTGTGTGTGTGCGCTTTTGTTTTCAGTATCCAGAAAATAAAAAATTAATATGCAATGTCTTACGAAAGATGAAAGTTCACAAATTACTAGTACCATGTAGTCATGGTCACAGCATGATCGTAATCTGAGCTTCAGAATAATGCCACACACACACACTTTTAATGTATACTTTCACAACTTAGGATATCAATACAATTGCTCAAGTATAGATATTTGTGTTACGGAGCAACTCTTGAGTCTAAAGTAGAAAAAGAATCTACCCCATCATTATCCTTTAGATGACACATATCAGCTTTGCTAAGTTTTATAGGAATAACGATCACCTGTCAGAGGCTAATGTTTGAAATACAGGCTTTTGAAATTTTCTTACTCTTTTGGATTCAGGTAGTGTAATTGACATATCAGGTTTCCCAGCTTTTGAATATTTTCATTACATGTACAACATTGCAATGGATCATAACATAATACTTCTCAGATGCCTTTCATTCATATTTAGCTTATGTCTGTGTTGGCTCACGAACCACATTTCTGAGAACCAAAGGGAAGGATATTTCTGTTAAAAATCTATATATCATGATCTTAAGAGAAACACTGAACATAATTGTCTACATTTCCTTCTGTGGCACAGAAGACATATATATTGCTGTTTCTCACTGAGGCAAGGTAATAATTTTCAGTTGCATCCAAAAGCTAAGGTTTATCTCCCAATAATCAAAGTCCTAAAAATATGAAAGAAAGAAAGGGGGGGGGGGGGGAAGAAGAAAAACAAAAAGGAACATTCATAGAAGGAAAAAAAAAAAGAAAAGATTAACTGAATTTGAGCGAAGTTACAAAGAATGCTTTCCTAGGTATCTTTTCCTATTGAAATAGTAGCTTGAATTGATAGGGTAGTTTGTTAAGCCAGAACGTTTTTCAGCTTTTTTTTATTTTTATATCATTATCGTACTGCTCCGTAACTTGCTTCTTCTTGGCATAGAATTTCGTGTTTTCATTATAGGTAAAAGCAGAAACCATCCAGAATGTTATTAAAACTTGAATCACCATTTCTGTGACATATTCTCTTTTTTAATGAAACAATAGTGGCTGAGAGGGGTTTTTTTGGGTTTTTTTTTTTTTGCTATCATGTGATTTTCCTCCTATGTAAGTTTCATTTCAGCTTGTATCAGTCTGGCTCTCTGTATGGATTGCCAACACTGACATTTCAAGCAGAAGAACTTGAATATCATATTTCTTTGACTTCCGAATTTTGTTTTTCACCCAGGAGTTTCCAACTCCAACATTTTTCTCCTAGGCTTCAATTGCTTTTTGAAGAGACAACATAAAACATTTTCCTCTACTTATTGCTGAATGCTGAAGTGCTGAAACCATCTTATTTCAAGAAATATAGGTCTCATTGTGTTGTAACAAGCTTGCCAAGATATACAAAATAATATGAGTCTGAAACTGAAAAAGAAATATAAACCCAGCATCAGATAATGAACCTGTTAATGCTCTACATCTATCCTATACAGTTTATACTGATGGTAAAGATCCATGAGGGCATTTTATTTGGTTCTTCCTTATTAAATCTCTAATTTCTTTTCTACATTTAATAATTTGGTAACACAGGTGAAACATTACTAAAACCCAACAAAAACAGCTCTAGAGGAACTCTGATCATTTCCCTGAGTTCAGTATGGGTCACATAGTATTCATCACTTCTCAGAAACACTACTTTATAAGTTACCACGAACTCTCAAGGGAACGGGAAGCTAGAAATAGGGAAATTTGTAACACTTCATTCTACTTAAAAACATAAGGACATTTCCAAAGATTAGAAAGGAAATATTTTCTATTCAGTTGATATAATTCAAAGAATATTAATTATTTGATCACAACTCTGCCCATAAGAGGAGTATGGAGCCTACAAGTTGTAAGTATTTCCTGTTGACTGTCAGAACTGCCTTTTTGATTATGTGTCTTGGGGTATCTTCAATGTAAAATTCATTGTAACTGTGACAAAGAGTCTATAAAAATGACCACTAAATACTGCTCAACTCCAGTGCCAGGTAGGAGAAAATCACCTGAAGGTATGTTTGACTGCTTCTGACATACTAGTATATCCAGTCCACTGTGAAGGTTATAGCAGTTTTTGAAGTACTATAGAATATGAGTAGAAAATAACCTGTCATGTTTGCTTTCATGGGACATCTAGGCTATTGTAGTCGACAGATTAGAGGCAGAACACAGAAAGAGACCTATACAGCTTCAGGTATGCCTGTTGGCATGTTCATAGACCCTTCTGTGCTTGTAACCTACCTTAGAGAGCGAGTGTTTCATCTCAGTCATCATTAGTATGGTGCAGTCATGGAATGTGACAGCACATTATAAACCAATCTTTACTGGGGCAGTAAAAAAGATGAACAGTAACACTTCCGCACAATGACTTACCTGATCACTGATAGCAAATACAGGATCATAAGTGATGCCATGGTTCCAGTGGATGATCGTAGATACTTAGTGTGCAGGTGATCCAACAGCAAAAGCCAATTGTGAAAATGCTTTTTTGTTGGGCAAGAGTTGTGCTGCTCCTTGGCTCCATCAGTGCCAGTGCAATTTGAGAGAATTGAGAGAATTTAAGAGAATTGCACTACTATTGCAACTGAGAATCGAACTACCGTTGAGATCTTACATGACAGTAGTGTGCCCCTATATGTCACTTTGAATCGTGTGGGCAGTACCCTGACATACATGACAACATTGGTCAAGAAGCAGTGTGTCAGGAGGCAAGATGCCAGTTAGTTACTTTGATCTTTATGGAGATTCTTGTGCCTTTGTTCATTTGTTCCTGCAATTATTTGACAGCCTGTATTAGTATAAGTTGAGTTTGTAAGATTCTACTATTTAAACCACTGAGAACAACATGGCTTGTTTTGACTCTATGAGAATCAGTCAGTTGTATGCCTGCCTATTGAGTCTGCAGTAAAGGAAGGCTGTCATGTATAATTGGGAGAGAGAAAGAACACTGGCTAGACTGAGTTGGTAACCCCTTTAGCTCTATACAACTACAGCTGAAGAGAATGCGTACATATCATTTATGGCTTTTAAACCGATTGTAGGAATTTTCAAAGTATTCGTGACTTAGCTAGCTGAGGTTTTTTACAAAGTTGTAATTTTATCATCAACTCAATTTGACTTTCAGAGCTGAAAGTTTAGAACTGACCTGTTCTGATAAATCTCACCAATATTTAGCATATTAACAGTGAGAAAAGTCGTCTGAGAAAATGAAATACCTGATTTACCTAAAACTGCAGTCTTTGTGGCCATATGCCCTTAATTAAATTTCTTTTCTTAGCAATGGTGAAGAAAATGCAGTTGGAATACAGGGAAATATCAAACTAGATGGATAATTTGAACAGACTAATACCAAGCTACCTGAAAGGACTAAAGGACAGTTATGAATTGGAATAGCTACAGAGTTACATACTGGACCAGTTTTTAATTGTGTGACTGACATTATAATTTAAAAGTCTGTCTAAAAGCATTTGCGAAAATTAAACTGCTTTTGATATATTCAGCCCTAACATTATTTTCATAAAACGTAATATGCACTGATGACCACAAGAAGTCAGTTTTAGTGACCAAAGACCATTCTTCAACTGGCTCTGTGAAAGCCAAAGTTTTATTGGAAACTTTTGACAGTGTGGATGTCTCTCAGTCAGCCATGGGCTAGTGGTCAAGCCATGTCATCTTAATTTTTGCATATGGATATAGTCTACATGTCTGTTTATAAGGAGAGGCAGAGATATACAGTTCAGATGTCTGTACCCTAAGCCCCTATCACTGGTGGAGAACATAAATAAAAGATTTAAATACTTCAGTCATTCCACTGTCCATGGCAGGGGGGTTGGAACTTGATGATCTTAAGGTCCTTTCCAACCCTAACTATGCTATGATTCTATGATTCAGAGGATCATATCACCTGATTATAAGCTTCGGTAAAAGTATTTAACCTCTTTAGTCCCTTTTGAGGTCAATGGTGTGGCATAATTTATGCCATATAGCCTATCAAAACCCTGAATTCCATTTTTCAGATGCATGTCTCTTTCAATTCACTTCTGCTGAATGTCAGAGTATATCTCTCGGTTATAGATTTGAAGTTAATTAGTAGACCGATTCATGAGTGTATCTTACATGTCTACCCTCATTCTCACTGCCCTACCATAACTTTAGTAGTCACGATGGGACTCTTGGTTGAAAAAAAACAATAGCTTCCCTCAGTATGTGAGTCTGGATTTTCTTTCTTTGAAAACAAAGAAGTATGGGCTAGAGGAAGTCAGTGTCATGTTAGTGTGCATCTGGGTCTTGTCTGAGCATATATGTAGGCATCTCTACTTTGGCAAAGACAGCAGAAGTGATATTCCAGTATTGTACATGACTGCAAAAGCCCTTGAGCCAAAAGGGATGCTGAGTGCAAACCAGAACAAAGGAAGTACTAACAAGGAGATAATATATTCCCAAAGATTTTCCTGTTCAATGTTTTTCAAATAGCCCTAAGTAGAAAGAATCCCATGGAGTTCCAGCAGTCAGTTTTCTTTAATGTTAAAATTTCAAAGTAACACAGGTGGCCCTTGACAGCTTCTTCTGAACCTGTTGTGTAAAATCATCCCCACAATCTAAATTTATTTCATACACTGAAAGAAGGGTTCCTAATTTTCACAAGTCAAGAAGCCTGGAATAACTGACACTAAAACCCCTAAAGCTAGAAATATGAATGTCTACAGAAACTAAAATGCATCTTAAGAAAAACAAAGAAAACACGGAAACACTAGGTTGTTTCAAGAAGTACAACCCCATACTGTTGCTTCTACCTGCTGAAGGGAAAGGAAATTATATGTGCAGCAGGAACTGCCCCAATAAATTGTGAAGAAAATAATTTTAGATGTTCCTTAAAAAATATCAAGTCCAAGATGTAACTGGATGCAATGTGAAATAAAGGAAAACAATACGATATACTTAAAACTGAACATTTCATAGAGCTAGTAGGAAATCTTCCTAATGTTAAAAATTTGTGGTATGTTTAGGATTATTTCTATTTTATATTAAATTTCTCGTGATAAGGCTTTTCTATTGTGCTTATTAAAAGTGTTAATAGATATATAAATGCATATTATGAGTTATGTATTTGATAGAATCGTAAAGTATTTGAGGGTGGAGTGGATCTCTAGAAAACCTCTGGTCCAAATCCCTGCTTAAGTAGCATCAGCTAGAGCAGTTTGCTCAGGGCTGTCTAGCTGCGATCTGAATATCTCCAAGGATGAAGACTCTGCAGCCTTTCTGGGCAGCCCATTCCAGTGTTTGACCATAGTTATTGTAAAGGTTTTTTTTCTTATGTTCAGGTGGTATTTCACTTTGTGCCTGTTGTTTCTTGTACTTTCACTGGAATAGCATTGAGAAGAGTCTGGCTCTGTCTCCTTCACTCCTTCCCATCAAGTATAGTCATAAATAAGAGCCCATGAACCTTCTTTTCCACAGGCTGAGCTGTTACAGCTCTCACTCTCTCTTCTTATGACAGATGCTCCAAGCCATTAATCATTTCCATAGCCCTTCACTGGACTCTCTAATTGTGCTATATCTCTCTTGTACTGGGAAACACAGCACTGTAACCAGCATGGTCTCTCCAGGGATGAGCAGAGAGGAAGGTTTACCTCCTTAAAAGCCCTTCCTAATGCAACCCATGATGGTATTGTCCTTTACTGCAAAGGCCCATTGCTGCTACGTTTAATTTTGCCAGCCAGGACCTCCAGCTCCTTCTTTGGAGATCTACTTTCCAGATGGTCCGCAGCCTGTAAGGGCACATGGGATTATTCCTCCACAGGATGTTACATTTCTCTTTCTTGAACTTCTTCGCAGGATTCCTCCCTGCCCATTTCTCCTGTTTATAGCAGTTCCTGTAAATGTCAGCAACCTAACTGATGTATCAACCACTCCTTCCACTTTTGTATTATCTGCACACTTGCTGAAAGTGCACAATGCCCAATCATCATTTCTAGTCAATGTCTGTCTGTGTTTATGTAAATTCTAATATGTCCTATATTGACATAATTCGTATCTAAATGTCATGTGCTCTTCAAAGAACGATATTTTTTACAGTAATAGACCCAACTCTTGGTGTATCAGCTACAGTCAGTGATGAAGGATAATAAACTACGAGTGACGTCTCTGCAACTGAAGTAATTAAAATTGCATACTTCTTTCCTGTCACAGATACTGGCATGACATGCATGTACATGTGCCTGTGTGCATGTGCCCATGCATGCACATACAAACAAACAAATCATCTTTGTAATTTTTTTTAGGATATCGGGATACTGACTCCCCTTCCTTTCCATTCCTTTCCTTTTCCTTCTCCTCCTGTTCCTTTTCTCTCCCCTCCCCTTCCCTTTCCCACACTCCTCCACTCCATTATTAAATTCTCTCCATTCACTTGACTATACTAGACCCAAAACATTTTAAAATTTATTTTTCTTTCCAGATCTGAAGTAATATCCTACTGGTGCTAACCAAGATGTAAACCTTTGCCATACTCATAAGGAATGCCTTTGGTGAATAAGTACCTGCTTTTTTGATAAAGAGCTCAGAAGTTGAGGGTCTTATTTCAAGCCTCTGGATGAGCTCATTCTGAACTCTAGATATGGGAAGTTGAAATAAGGCAAAAAGTTATTTTCTCTGTTCTAAGAAACCTCAATTTGCCAATATTCTTTTTAACCTGCTTCAGCTATGCCTTTTGCCTTTTTCTTTTTTGTATATGTGCATATATTCAGCAATCCTACTATTCCCACACTTTTTTTTTAAAACAGGATCTGTATATGAATGCCAGAATCTAGCTTTTACTATTTGTCTGTGGATTCAGTCTCAAAACTGTGATGTTTAGTGTCATGGGTTCAGCAGTAGCAGTCATTTTTCTCCTTCTTGGTAGCTGTGATTTTGACTTTCGGCCTGGGAACAGCACTGGCAACACCAGTGTTTTTAGTCATGGCTTAGTGATGTTTGGTCTGGCCAAGAGCTTTCTGAGCCTCATGCTCTGCCAGGGAGGAGAGGAAGCCGAGAGGAAGCAGAGACAGGACACCTGACCCAAACTGACCAAAGAGGT
>JAOEHY010034768.1:0-26110 GCA_025447955.1 Psilopsiagon aurifrons | reverse complement strand
GAACAAGAATGTAAGCATCTTTCTTTTTGGGGGGGGGGAGTGGAAGTTTGTCATGTGAGCTTGCATTTTATATCTCATACATTCATTACTTTGTTTATCCAAAATACTGATTTATAGTGGCTGTAACATCTCTTTTATAATAAAGTGTTATATAATGCTATTCAGTGCACTGCAGCAGACAAGCAGTATTCAAAAGGGAACTAGAAAAATAATATTTGGATAGAGACATTTTGCAGTTTAGCAGTTGATGTGAAAACAAAATAGTAAAATGGAGGGTAATTTTCCAGGGGAAATAAAAATCCACGATATATCCTTGAATATATATATTAAACCCAAAAAGATTATAATATCTACCTCCTCACTGACTAAAGAATATTATTTAATATTTAACAATAAGTTTTCCTTTCTCCTGCTGTCTTTCATGAAATGTTGAATGAATATGGTTACTGATACACTGTTAGCAAATGTAACTATGATAATTTTCCTATTAAAAGTAGGAAAACATATATATGTGTTTGCATATAACTTTCCTAGGAAGTCTGAACATTGAAATAACCATTTTGTGTTAATTTTCACTGAAAACTTGTGAATGAAAAAGGTCAGATTCATAAAATGTCGTCTTGTATAAGATATATTTTTGCCAGACATTTCATCACAAAAGATGCACACACACAGAGTTTTATAGATATTGTTACATACTAATTTCTTTCTGGGAAGCCCGCATCTAAATCTTTCTTTTCAGTCTTTGATAGTTATTACCACTACAGAATTTAGAACTATACAATTTGTATGCCTTGCCTGATGATCTTCATCTGATTCCTTAATCATATCTGCAGTTCACATTTGCATTCTTTAGCAGTTCACTGATCAGTAATTTATTTTCAGACTTCTGCATGCAATTATCAGTGCAAGGTTCTAATCAGAACTGGACCTAGCATTGTGTGTTACTTAATTTAAAATAAAAAACTCATTATAAGCTTAGATTAATTTGAGATGAAAAGCTTTTTTTCTTTCGTCATATTTTTTTCTAAGTAACAGCCTTTAGTATTGAATCACTTGTTGATAGCTCAGAAGGCTTCTTGCTTGCTGAAGAGATTGTTTTTTGTAGTGTGAGATAACCACATAAATATTACTAATATAAGTCAAATTATGGTTCAAAACAGTGGTAGAATTCTTAATACTAATCCTCTCATTGGAGATCAAGCTAATCCATTTCTTTACAGTGTTGGCTGGTGGATGAGCTACATTGCATGAATCTTATTACAGCTGTTCAAAATTTCAGCTTTTTTCTCTTGCAAGTAGTGTCATTTTTTGTAATTCTAATGCAATGCTTGTAAATGCAATGTTTATAACAGATTTAGTTCAGTTTTGACATACAGCTATTCTAAGACACTCAGTCCTTTTTATACCAGAAAAAGATATTTCTTTACTGTTCTGCTTTTCTGTGCAGTGTTGAACATCAACTTGGAAATGGTGGTGTTTATTTTACTCTATGCTTATAATTTCGTACACCATTCCTCTCAAAACAATTATAATCCAGCAACTTAGTGACTCACAGTCAGGAAAGACTCTTTTAGATATCTGATCTGAAGGTTGTCAATAGAAGCGTAACTTGTCATTTGAAATCTTAATAGCCTTAAAGGATTCGTAAGCAAACAGTTCTCTGTTGACAGGGACAAGTAGTTGCTTATATAGGGGAAACATTAACAATTTTGTTAATAGTATCCACAACCATGTCACATCAGACTACAGCTGCTTTTGTACCATTAATTACACTAATTTATTATAGGATTCTGTCCCTTTACTTGGATGACTTTACAGTAGTAAGGACTGCTGCAGTCAGTAGCAGTGAAAACTGTCTCTGAATGATGTAACGATTAAATAAGCCATCCTGATCACTTCAAAGCTGTATTCCTACTTTGTAAGATCTGCTTTTAGTATCAGTAGGCTCTGTCTGGAGACTAGCATATGCACAGATAGTTCCTTTATAGGGCTCATTAATATTTCATTCTCATAAATGAAATATATGGTTCCTCAATCAAGACATTTAATTTCTTTGGTCAGAGATACATTTATGTAGAAACAATTCCTTTGTGTTCTTAAGCAAGTATTTTCAACTGCTGAATCACAGACATCAACTTACAAGTGGAACTGAATCTTATTTAAATGGGTTCTGAACAGTGAGATCTGCAAGTTGAGACAGACCTTCCAGCACCCTTCTTCTTGTGGTATTTTTGTGTGTGCATTTGAGAATCTGGAATTCAGTTATGCTTATTAAATGTTATCTTTGAATCCTGAAGACTGGAGAATCAGATGTTTTTTTGTTGAGGAGATGAAAGTAGTGGAAGAAGTTCTTACTTCCTTCCTCTTTCCACTTCTCTCGTCTTGGCATAATCTTTCTTATCTGTCAGCAGCTGTTCATGATGCTGAAGCTTATATGTGTAGTTTCTTTTTCTCTCATGCTTGCAGGCATGGATCTCTTCTCCAATTGCACGGAGGAATGTAAAGCACTGGGCCACTCAGATCGGTGCTGGATGCCTTCCTTTGTTCCGTCCGATGGACGCCAAGCTGCAGATTACCGCAGCAATCTGCATGTACCTGGCATGGACTCCGTTCCAGACACTGAAGTGTTTGAAACACCAGAAGCCCAGCCGGGTGCAGAAAGGTCCTTCTCCACCTTCGGCAAAGAGAAGGCCCTTCACAACACTCTGGAAAGGAAGGAGTTGGATGGACTGCTGTCTAATACACGAGCGCCTTACAAACCACCATACTTGAGTGAGTACTATTCAAAAAGCTGCACGAAAGCGTTCCCTTTGCGGGAATAAAAATTAGCTCTTTCTGCTATTCATATTAGGGATAATACAGACACCATTTTAGGAGCAGTGGGGGAAAATGGCTTCTCTTGAATTCAGGCACCGCTGAAGAAGGCATTGTTCAGTGCTTTTGAAAAAAGACAAAACCTTGGTTGTTTTTAGTATGACATGATAGTCAACAACAAAAGTATCAGCTGATATCAGTGGGGGAGTTGCTCAATTTTGTTTTCTGATGCTGGATTATTTCCAAAGTTTTCTTGGATTGGTTGCTTAAACATTGACATTGCCAGGCTAACAGTTTTTGGGACTAAAATTGAGAGAACTGTCCTAGGAGCATCTTTTTATGATAGAGCAGTATCTTGTGAATAAAGAGTGTGTATATTATTTTGAAGTAACTATAAACATAGTTGACATTAAGGGTTGGAAGGAAGAAGTCAAAACTTTTTGCCTTCAGTCTGATCATCTTTCAGCCTACATAATACTGACTTTTGTCAGTGCTCTTCTGTGCCTTCTGCTTGTTCCAAAATTTTGCCTCTTTCTTTAGTCACCTTTTGACTATGGTGGGGTGGTATGAAAGAGTGTGATAGATCTCAAAAAGATCTTCATAATTCCTTTTGGAGCCTCAGCCAGTTGTAGAACCCTTGAGTAATACTTTGATCTAATATGTCTTTTCATTCTACTTAGCAGCCTTCTGTATTTTATTAGAGACTTTAATCTCCTTGACTTCAAGAGTTTACGATGTTTATCTCATCCAAATAAGCCAAAGACATTAACGCTGCGATACTTAATCCTTTTTTAAAGCAACAGAAGTGCTTTAGGACAGCAGATCAGGGTAAAAAAAAAATAAATAAAAATATAAAGAGTCTCACTGAATCGTATAAATTTCTTCATTTTTATGAAGTGTTTAGTTGTTCTGAGGGGTGCTGCACTGGCAGTCCTGGCATGTGAAGATCTTTGCTACAGATCAGACTCAGAACAGACAGGTCAGTTCTCCCATCTTAATTGGTTGTCCAGGCATTTTAGTCTTTGAGAGGGGTCTTTTTGCTGCTTCATTCTATTTAGTTTTGCCATACTGAAAACTTCTAAGTTTGTAAACTAATTCTCATGTGTGAATGCCATTCCTAAAAAACATGTCCTGATGTGATCAGCTTTTTTTGTGTAGGCTGTCAGGTGTCAATCATCTGGTCGTACTCTAAAGACCAGTGTGAAATTTCACTTAACTATGACCTAGCAACTCATAACTATCTTTCCCAAGCTGGTATTCCAGCATTTACATCTAAGAATCTTAGTAGTAAAATGTAATCTAGCAGTACTAATTTAATCTCCATCACTTACTTTAAAAATTTGTGTTTTGTAGCACCGATGGTCTAATCAAAATAGAGATGCAGTCTGTGGATTACAATGGTGATTTTATCTGGTGACGTGACAAGGGTAGTTCTGTTCAGGTTTGTTCTAGGCCTGAGAGTTTTAATTCAAACAGTGAAATACCAATTTTATTGGCAGTTTAGGGATTTTCTATTTGCTTCAGCTAACATAAGTGCTATTATTGAACAGTGTGCTTACATATAGACACTGGTCTACATTTTACACTTTTCTAGACAAGGGTATAAAAAATTGGAGGTAAAATGTGGGAAGTAAGCAGTACAAAGGAGTGATATAATCCATACTTAATAATCCAGATTTAATTTTGCTTTTTTTTCTTTGATCCTCAAAGCTAAAACTGCTACAAAACAAAATTAGTATTTCTCTGTTTTATTTTCTCTTGGTTATTATTTTCTTTAATAAAATTTTATATTATAGTTGTTTAGCAAATAACAGCAGCAAAGAGAAGGTGAACAGGATAGTTGTAACAATGAGTAAATTTTACTGATAATGAATAAAGCAAGAGGAATTCTTAAGAGGAATTCGATTCAGAAGGAACTTTAGTTGAGCTACTGAGTTCCTGCAGCTGTAATAAAATTAAATTCAACTTCTTACTAAAGAAGGTCATATCAAAATCAGTTTGTCAGTAAAATGCTATTTTAAAAAAATCAAAGTGTATGAAACAGAACCTTCATATTCAGCAAAAATACTGTATAAAAAGTTGCAGAATGTATGAAAATGACCATATAAAATAATCAATAGCAAAGAAGAAAAAGTATATTGAAGAATACAAAGCCTATATGAACTAAAAAGGTCTCTTAAATAAAGAAGTGTTCTTAAGCAAAACAACCACAAAAGAAGCATAAGTTCTAGCAGGTAAACTTCAGGATAGCAATTAGTGGAGATAAGAGGGACTTAGGAGAAATAGCCGAAGGCATGTGAATATAGACAGTGTTTAAGATGTCAAGTGCAGTAAGCTAGGAGAGAGTTGTCGGGTCTCTCGAGCTGCAGTTAGTGAAGCCAAGGACATTGCAGAGACTCTGAACTGTTTCTTGCTTTTATATTTACCAATGGAGGGATGGAGGAAGAAAGCTATATTCAGGAAGTCACCCTCCCAGGTAACCATTTCAAATTAATGTGCATGACTAAGTCATGGAAATAGGATGTTGTTGAAAAATTGACTAAAACAATTAAGAAGTCAGTGGCTTTTGTGTTTCTTTAATTTTCAGTTTCTAACGAAGAATGACAGATAACAAATGGCAAATAACGTGCTTATTGTTAAAAAATGTGCTAGAAAATTTTGTACAGTAGAGACCAGTGAGAAATCTTAGCATAGGACATAAAATTATAACTTTGGAGATTCAGGAATAAAGTAGCTGGCATCTCTCCAGGAGAACTGCGCAGAAAGTTTGTCAAGCTATTAGAATTTTGATAGAGTGGGTTGGAGTTAATCAATATAGTGTATTTGAACTGTCAAAAAATAGCCTTTAACATTGCTTTTGCGTAGTAGAAGAAGCTACAAAAATAAGCAAGTGTTGACATAGGGCAGAGCATTAGCAGACTCTCTATGCCCAAGGGAAAAATTCCTAAGGATAAATAAAACATTTTAGCAGAAGCAGAGTTCCCAAAGTGTCTATTCAGAGATCCATGGGGTTAAAAGAATTAACTATCTAGAAACAGAAATGAGAAAAATGATGCGGTATTTGCAGATGACAGAAAATAGTTTAGATCAATCAAGTTTCCAACAGACCAAGTATGCCCACATTGCGCAGTGGCGCATGATCCAGAAAAACCAGTCTGCTTCTGACCTAGCTTGCTCTGGAATTAAAAGCTGCAGAGGAGTATCAACACAAGGTAACAACTGGGTGAGCTTACTGCCTTAAGCTGTGCCATTAACACAATGGCTACAAATGTAAACCAGTATCTCTATGTGGAGCTTTTACTGCACCATATGAGTGTATCTCCTTAGGTTTGTGTCAGGTTGGTGGTTCCCGCACTGTGTTCCAATGGGCATGTTCAGTGCAGAGCCTTGGAAATGATAGATGAGGAAGGTGAATGTATATTATGAGAAATCTGAACTCTTCTTGAGAAAAACGGACCGTGGAATAATTTCTGGAGAAGTCCCCCAATGTACAAAACCAACAAGAAGCAAATAAAATGCCAGGTTGTAAAAAGGCATTGAATTAAAAATACAAAAAACTATTACAGAAACCTTACAGAAAATATATCACTATATTGCTGTAGTTTATTTTGCCATAGAAATACATAGCATAAAAGCAAAAATGCTAAAAATATTTCAATGCAAAGTCATATCAGAAGTTTATTACCAATTAATTTAGACGATCTGTGATAGGCACATGAAGTAAAAAGGAGACTGCATGAAAGCTGGGCACTTTCATTTGCCATTCTCAGTGATAAGAGCGCAGAAGGCAGCAAAAGTTGAAGGGCAAGCAGGTCATAAACCAGGAAGATCATTCATATTTGATAAGATGGTACACATTTGAAAAAAAATAATACAGTAATTGTAAAATTTATTATTTTGGGACATGATTGAAACAAAAAGCTCAATATTGGGGGTTTGGGTATATCCTTCTGTGTTGCTTGACGTCATTGCATGGATAAATGAAACGAGAAGCAGCTATGCTAAAAATTGTAGTGTAGGAAAGGATATGAAAGCTCATACTGGAAAGGTTTTTTCTGTGTCCCATTGTCAAATTTTCACCTTACTCGTCTAAGCCATTAGATTTATTCACACACCAATTTCTACGTAATGTGTTCTGTTCATTATTTGAGTAGAATACACCAAAAGTATTTTGTACTCAGAAGTATTTTGTACTTTTTGAACTCAAATAATGTATTATGAAGAATATATTTTCACTCATGTTTTAAGTATTTATTATGAATACAACTTATAAAATTGTGATGGAATCAATAAATTGTGGTGGAATGGAGAACATACTCCGAGATTCTTCCAACTCATATACACTTCTTAATGCATAATTTATGCTTACTTTTCTTACTCATCCATGTGACTTGAATGCTGCCTTTCTTCAGACAGTTAAGAAATTTTCATAATGACTTGAATGTTCATAAAATATGAGATTCTGAACTTGGCTGGAGAAAATCAGTGAAATAACATTGATGAGGAAAAAAAAGCCCATACCTTTTGAACAGTTCCTATATGTTTAAAATAGATTCTGAGCATTTTTATTTAATTTCTTATTCAGTGGTGGTTATATTAGCGATTATTTTTAGAAGTATTCTTATTGTAGTGACCGAAACCTAATGCAAAATTCAAACACCGTTGTGCTAGATTCTGCAAGATATCTAGCAGAGATTGTCTTCACAATGAATACCTGATCAGTCTGATTCTGATTTATTTCTACTACTTTGGGCCAGGTCCTGCGATAGTAACAGTGGGATCAGCATCATTACATCCATGCCAGTAGTGCTTTGGTCTATAATTTATGATCTTTTTTATGTAATTGTGGATCATTCTAGATGTGCATTCCTTTTATAGTCCTTGAGTATTTTCCTAATGTTACATATTCACATTAGTGATAGAATATTTTTTTCTTCCTATTAAGATATAAGGAGTCTTAATATATGAACACAGTTAAAAATTGACACAATAACTTAAGTCTGTATGTAGAAATACTTACTTTGCTCTAAAAAAATTACTTTAGCATAGCTTAAGCTACTTCAGAAGCCAGCTAAAATAAACTACATAAAGCTAAAGTTTACTATGCAGATTAACAGTGTTTCTACAACAGATATTCTGAAATATAGCAGAGTTCTAAAGTAGCCCCCTAATTAGGTCTGCAATATTTTCTACATACACACAAGCATTTTCATCTTCATTGATGAAACTATATCATTATCTTGATAATTATTGCCAACACCATCAACCATTGAGTGAGGATTTTATTGCATTAACTATGATGTGGATATATATAGATAGAGAATGAAGAAGCTGATCGCTTCTCCAAAAAGCTGGCCATTAAGCAAAGCAAATTGGAAGGGAAAAAAATCCCTTTTTG
Source organism: Psilopsiagon aurifrons (assembly GCA_025447955.1). Classification (NCBI taxonomy): domain Eukaryota; kingdom Metazoa; phylum Chordata; class Aves; order Psittaciformes; family Psittacidae; genus Psilopsiagon; species Psilopsiagon aurifrons. The sequence goes on along the minus strand of JAOEHY010034768.1, from coordinate 17,895 downwards.
GGGATTTTTTTTTTGTTTGTGTGGAATAGTTACTAAACATCAGCACTACCTTTGACAGATGCACATATATCTAGGGTTGCAGAGTCAAATGTCTTGTATGAGACTTGTTTGTGTTATCAAGAAAATTCAAAGGCGAGCTTATCCTTGTACCGTAACCTCTCTTCTGTAGCCATTGACTCACCCTGCAGTAGAGGTACTGTGAAGTTCTGTGTGCAGTCAGGGAGACATGGGTCTGAGCACAAGTCTCTATGTTTATGTGAAAGTATAGATGTAGTCTGACATTCGTGTTCACAAAACATTTTTCACACGCTCAACTTGACTTATACAAGTCAAGTTGGTGTATAAATAAAATCAAAAAGCTTTAAAAAGTCTTTGCACATTTCAGTGTTTAGGAATTAGACCATCAATTCATTTCGAGTAATCTACCACAGAACTAGCACAAAGAACAGTTTAACTTACAGTCATTACCCATTGCCCTGATTAGATTAGAACAAATGACCTGGAGGAGAAAAATGTTCATGTGTTTATACCAGGACAAGAAGTGCCTCACGATCCTTTGATCATTTTTCAAAGGAATAAAAAAAAAGTGCATGTAAATATTTTTCGGGTATTCTGATCTAGTTAGGATCATAAAGGCCTATTTCTGCATGGCAGTATATGAAAGATATTTTAAATAAGAAGTCTTTACTGTTTTGGAGAACTTCTCAAAAAAAGGAGGAAATTTTGTGCATCTACTAATGGAAGAATTTTTTGGGGGTTTGTTTTTTTTTTTTTTTTTTAGTTACATCTTTTTTTACACATTTTTTTAAATTATGCCTGTCTATATTTTTGCTTTTAAAATGAACCTCTTTGGTTTCTAATACAATTCAAGTAAACTTGTGAACTGTCTGATCCCTTCTTTAATAATTTTTAACTTGATTTATGATTTTCACACATACTTGGAAGTAGAAATGCAATATACTTTGAAATAAAAGCAGCTAAACTGGCACCAATAAGTCGCGTGTACAAATTACAGTTCTTGAGATATGAAGAAAGAAAAAATTGTGATGCTGGGTTAAAAAAAAAAAAAAAAACCAACATACTGAAATGGCATTCAAATGCAATTTTTGTTAGTATGAATAAACAAATGGTATGTGCATAGTAAAAGAGTTGAAAAGAGTTGTTCCTTTTTGAATAGTACAGTTTTGTATCAAAAAGAATGTTAAAATTGTACCTTTCAACTTTAAATCTGATCTTCATGGCTGAATATCCTGCATATCCTACTACAGACTGTGGAACTCTTCACTTATATTCAGGAATTTATCTCTAGGACAGGATATAGCTCTCATTTCTGCACAAATGAGAATGGCTTTGTATGTGCAAAATTGCTCAGCAAAAGTGGAGGCTGAGTTGAAAAGCAGGCATCTAACAATGCTAGGAAGCCTAATTAAATACTTTCCCTTTTCAAAAAAGTCTAATAGAACATTCCCATTTTTCTGCTTTATCTGAAAGTCTAAGAGATTTATTCACTTATACCTCAAGTTTGCCACTTCAGATACATCATCTCTATTAGGTAAATAAATCTTACAAAATCTGAAATACACAGGTAATGCCAACTAAAATATAATAAGGGAAGAGCAGGGCTATGTGTTGGCACTCTGTGTTTTGAATAAACTACTTAGGATGATTCATTATTCAATGATTATTGCATAAGTTCTGAAAGGTATTTTTATCTCACATTCATGACTGGTTTACATTCTTCATCAGAGCATACTCCTCTTGCAGCTATTTCTCAAAGGGAGGAACACTTACAGAGTATTACTGCAATAATAGAAAGGAAATGGATACTTAAAATAGCGAAATTAGAAAGGAATATATAAATACACAAAGAAAACTTGGCTGTAGCCCCTTAAACCCTATCACTTACATTATTTTAATCAATTTTATTGAAAACAATATAAGAAAAATAAGCATTCTTGTTTTACTCTCAAAACACAGGTGTTAGCTGTTATATATAAATACTGTTTGCTTGAATCTCTTTATGTAACTGTCATCTTGGAGGGAATTTACAGTACCCTCTACTGTACAAAATACTGGTGAAAACATGTACCCATTTTTAGGTTTATGTAGCATCTTTTACCTTAGACAACTCTAGAGCTCTTTGCAACTACAGTGCAGGAAAATAACTGAGCAAGTTAAATGAACTTGATTAACTGTTACTTGAAAGAAAATAATATTTTTAGTTTGTCTTTAAAATATGTCATTCCAGCTGTTTCTTGTCCTCTTATAGCTGTAGAAGGCTGTATTTGCCAGTTCTGACTGGAACACATAGAAGTCTTGTATATCGGGCTATCTCAGACTAGTGCAATACCCATTCATTTATGTCATTTATGAAAAATATCAGCCCAAAGACTGCTTGAAATTTGAGGAGTAATTTTTGAGATTACTGTGTTATGCTGGTTGAAAATTCTAAAATGCCTCTTGTCCTACAAATTTAAATCCTGTGACGAAAGTAATTTAGCCACTTACAGGCATGAGTCTCTTTGAAAACCAATGAGATGTTTGCAGTTAACATTTTCAAAGGCACTAAAGTTATTCAGTTTTGATAGGCAAATTCTATTCATTGTGAACAAATGCCATTCTTAAATGTTCAAACCTCCTTATTGCAGCAGTCAGGAGCTGATCTTGGGTTTGCTCTCAGAAAAGTCTTTTTCTCTCTGCTTGCATCTACCTGAGGAACTCCTTGGCCTGCACAGCAGAGGAAGTTATTCTTGTTTCTGGCCCTTTTGCTGGACACAATCACTCTGATTTTCCAATGTCATCCACTGTTCCTTTTTTAATTCCTTAGCCAAAGGAGGAAAAATAGGGAGAGCCATTTAAAGAATGCAACAAATAGCCAGCAAGGGAAAGAACTGCATCTATATATTGTGTTTGGACAAGTGCACAATGGGGATTGGTGTTGCTATTTGTCTAGCAAGCATGTAAACAGCTCTATTTGTACACTAGCCACTGAGAATCCACCGCTAGCAGTAGGATTGCTGCTGCTAGGAAGTACCTGTCAATATATTTAATTTGTATAAGAAACATAGTATGGTGATGTCAGAGGGCTGAAAAATGATGTATTTGGTACCTTCTTGTAAGACAGGAAGTAGGAGATACAGACAATTAGAATATAATTTTAACTTCAGTACCTAATAAACTAAATGTGATGATAGCAATCAGTGTGGATTCACTGAAAATCCAAACTCTCATAAGGTAATTTAATTTCTTTCTTTGATAGGATAATGGTGTTTTTTGGCTGGAGAAACTATTACAGTCACGAGGAAGCAAATCTCCAGAACTTGCTTCCTAAATTCTGCCTGAAAATTCTGCGCATATATGAGTTGCAAGAGTAAATCTGCTTTTCTTGCATATGCATGAATCTATTTCATATGTGTAAATGATGTTATTTTACATGACGTTTTCACAGGTAATCAGGAATAATGTGGATTAGAAAGGAAAAAATATGGATGCAGAGTAGATTCACCAAAGAAGTTACGGGGATAACAGACTCCTGTTTTAGCAAGTGACCTGAGTCCTCTGACTTTATCTTTTCACCTTCAGCATCATGGCTGCATTCAGCGCTGGAAAAGGATTCATTAAGGAAACTGCTTGAATGCAACCTTGCTTTATTCATAAGGAATTTTGTAGGTGCTGATACTGTGGATTCATCTTATGTCAGAGTAAAATTCTGTCACTTTATGACTTCTTTAGTTGCCTGTTTGTGCTTTAATTTGACATCCATCTATTCTGAACTGGAATTTAGACGACAACTGAATGTCACTGCACACAGCTGTGGGTACTCGTAGGAACTGAGATCTGAAGAAGTTCTTGTTTACAAATGAGATGCAGTAATAACTGCTTCTTCTGCTCTACCTGAGGTGAAGTGCTGTGTGCTTTGTACTTGCAATATTCTTGATGTCCAATATGGTTCCACTGCTTCTAATTATTAAACAGGATCCTTCCCAGCACTGGAATGCTACTGTCTGTTCTCTTGCGCTCTGTGGCTGCCTCTAGCCGGTGTTAGCTAGCTTTCTTCCCTAATAAGTCCTAGACATGGTGCAGGTGTCAGAATACAGGCCAGGAACCATTCCTGAAAACAGATTGAGTATGATCACACTTTATGGCTCCCATATATTGCTTGATATGCCTGAGAAATTTTAATAATGTGGATATAAATCATTCCATCCTCATAGTCCTAAGTGACAAAGAACGGTCATGGGCAAACCTCATTCGTGGATAGAAATGGAGCCAATATGTCTTTTTGAATAAGGGAAGTTTCAAAAGGATTGTCAGACATTTATATGACACAATAAAGTATGTTATCTTGGTAAACTGGGAAGGACTGTCTGAAATCTGAGTGTATGCTACTCATGAAAAACAATGTTAAGTACTGTCCTTTATAAATTGCAAATAAAACGTTTACAAAAAGAGAGGGGGCATACCTGCCAGATCCTGATGCCACCTAATTCCTGTTAGGAGAGGGAGGTGGTGGAGAAAAGATCAAGGCAATGATAAATTATATAGGATTATACAGTGTGGTGCTGATGTCATACTGTAATGCATGTTACCTTGTGTAAGAACAAGTAAATTTAATTGTTGCAGGCCAAATTGAGCATGACTAATTTAGGCAACTCTGAAGGCCACTAAATGGTGACTTGTACATGTCTTGTCCCTGGAATCTATTGGGAACTTAGGCACTTAGGAGCAATTTAGGAGGAATGGCTTTTCTCCCCAGGGCACCCAAAATTTTAAGTACCATTGTAGCCAGCCTTTAGTGAATTCTGCATTGGTTAACTTTCAGACTGACATGTTCATTTTTAGGCTTGTCAGCTTAAAGAGATTTATATAGTAGATTTCAGAAGACTGCGATAAAATGGTGAATTTTGAAACAAACAGACAAAAGCCAAACAAAAACCACAGGGGGAAGAAGAGAAGAATATTGAGGAAAGGAAGCATTGTTGCATGCAAATACATAAGCAAATTTTGTGAAAAGAAAAAAAGAAATAACAGGGGAATCCAGTACTGATATTACTAAGGACAATACCAAAATTTTTAACTTAAGAGTGAATCAGGAAGAATGGGAATATGCTACTAGAATGTGTGTGCTATTATAGAACAAGTAGTTGATGGAGAATTTGGAAGTATTCTTGGGGACTATGATCTTGCTTATTTTGACATATGTCAGGAATAATTTTTGAGTTATTCAATTGGTCTTAATACAGTACATAATTATAAGAACTCACACAAAAATAAATATTCCATTATTCTCTGAATATGATGGTAATGTCATGTATTATCTTTAGTGTTTTCAGGCAGGTAGTACAGTTAAAATAGTACAGAAAGACAAAAATGCTTTCCTCTGCTCACTGTATCTTGTGGGAAAACTGTCTTTGGTACTTTTTATGGTACATTATAGGATATAGCTTAGCACTTTCTGTGCTGAATTGTAGTAGCTAAAGAGCATTGTTTCTGTAGTAAATAATGGCAACCAGAGATAAATCAAATCTGACGTGTACTATGCCACTGGGCTGTTCTGCAGTGAAAAAAAAAAAAAGTCAACGTTTAGAACAGAAAATCAAATTCACATAAAAGTATCTTATATGCCCCAGAACATTAATTGCAAAAGCCAGGACTTGGTTCAAAACAAAATCCTTCTTAATCATATATTTAATGTAAAGCACCTCTTGATTAAAGTCAGCGCTTAAAGTTAAGGGAAAATTTTGTCCCATGACCTGGGACTTGGGTACTTATTCTTAAGAACTGAAATGATTTGGTTTGGTTTGAATTTTTTTTTCCAGATGATAACCTAACTCCAGGGAGGATATAAATCTTAGAGCACTCAGTAGCACCAGAGAAGCATTTCAATGCCTGTTGTGATGTGTCAATGCTGTATCAGGCATTCCTCTTGCAATATGAAAATATTTACTAAAACATGTTTTAAACATCGAAAAACTTTTAAGTATGTACTTTCTGAGCTTGAAGTGAAGCTAATAGAAGAGGCAATGTGGTGTCAGTCAGAAATTTGGTCAATAAACTGTTTTAAAAAAATCTGTTTAAGTTGTTCAGATTTCAGAAGTGGTGGTTTTGTATGTGAATGCAAAGGACAAACCTCTTTCCTCTTTTTCATAGGTAGCAGTATTGTAGGTAACACTATTCATCATGTCCACTAAATTACGGTCAGTGCAGTGTCCACCAGTGACAAATTGTGACTTGGCTGAGAATCACTGTTTCTTGAATCACTTTAAATGAATATAGACATGAAAATGTATGCATTTAATGCAAGACAAAAGGAAAGGGCAATATATGTTGTTACATTTTTTACTTTACATGAAAGATAGCTTTTTGGCATAATCACCTTTGTTCCAGAAGTAATGATGTATTTGCAAAGGAAGCAAATATTTTAATGGTCTGTGGGGTTTGTTTACTTTGCTAAAAGCAAGTCTATTTCCAGAAAAGATTCAGTGCAATATTTGCAAACTTTTGCATTTTGCCCTACTTCATTTATTCACAGCCTGAAGACATAATGCTCACTTCTTTTCTTTCTTTGTTTCACATGAAATCTGGGTAATTGTACCCCTCAGTCCAGAAGCTGTTTGTTTGGTTTAGAATCGAAATTTATATTTGGGGTTTTGCAGATCCCAGACAGAACTTTTCAGTCATACTGAATTCCTTATCTTTATTAGGGATAGTCTGCCTTGGTGCAACGCACATGTTTGCCTGCAGGAGCTCTCCTGCCTTTCCTGTCTTGTCACACGCCAGAAGTGGTCAGGCAGAGTGTGATCTCGTTCTTACCTAACTCCGTTGGTGGCTTTCAGGAGTCTTCAGACATATACATAAGCACATAAACAGTGGCCACCAGAGCCAGCTGACTCACTGACGTTAGGGAAGAGTTGGCCTTTTTTTTTGAAGTACAAAAGTAAGTATGTTCCATCTTCCTTTTTTCAGTTATTTGATATAATACTGTCAACATGATCACATTAATTAAGTAAAATGTAACATGGGCATCTGGAACGCAAGCTATTTTGCCCAGGTGTGCTCTACAGAGTACATAGATTTGAAGCACAAAATCTCTTAAATAAAGCCATGGAAGAAAAGGGGAAAAGAGTTCCCCTTAAACTAATTCATGAAGAAAGGTATAGGAGTAAAATGCTATTTTCATATTTGTGTACCAAAGTTTATTGGACTTGGTTAGATAATCTGATTTTGTAATGCCAGTAGTGGAATTTTCATAAAATACTAGCAATGCTTTAAAAAACTTCTTTAATAACTCATTTCAAAAAAAGAAAAGATTATGGATTGCGAAAGATACTGAATTGACAACTGCAATGACTGGAATTTTTATCCACAGAACATGGGTGGCTGCAGAGTAATCCCCATCCTTCATCCCCCAGTCCCAGCCGTGTGTCTCACCCTTTACCTGGATGCACCACTTCAAAGGGTGAGGGAACTATAATAGTTTACTCTGCATTCCCATTCACTTGCTGACCTCTTTCCAAAAATGTAGTTGCTGATAACTGAACTAGAGCTCCACGTTGTTTCATACAGATTATCTTTTGCCACTACTTAAGTCCCAGCCACTATTCAACTGGAATAAGATTGCTGAATTTGCAGCCTGGTGGTTGTCACTAGAATAGTCCATTTCTCTGTCAAAGCTAATGGGACTTAGTGAAGGGCGATATTTCATCTGCTACATTTAACATACAGACTGTAAACCGAACCATAAAAATAGTGTTAAGACTAATAATGCTAATTAAAGAACAACATTGCCATAGTGTATATGAAGTAATGAACTCCTTTTTAAATTATTATTCACTACAAGAGAAAGGCATTCCTTGTAAAGCCCGAATACCTGGGATATTTCTGAGTGCAGTGGAGGAGATGACAGCCTCCCAATGATCTCTGTATCAATTACAGGGTTGCATGGGGGCCACTTGATCTGCAGAAATCTGACATAGGGAGGCACACATTTTTCACAAGACACTCATACAAAAATCATAAAGCATTAAGTGCTTGCATAGAAGGCCATGTGTGAAAGCCCACATGTAGACAAATATTCCTTAAATACTGTGCTAACTTATAGCACTTGGATCTGAAATGGCAAGGTGGCAGTTTATGTACTGGCTTTTCTCCCTGTTCTCCTGTTGGTTAGCTTTCTTTGACTTAAAAGAGAGGGCTTTCTGTTCAAGTGTCTTCTTTCTCCTAAAATGTATGTGGATCAGCAATATTTCTGTAATAGCAGCAGCATTCCTGGCACTTAATATACTTTGGAGACTTTATTACACAGGTGTTCATTTGGATCTTTAGACTGTTGGCTCCTGGGGGAGCTCAACAGTCATTCTGTTACAGCACATATAATGCTGTGGGAGTTTATGGAGCTCTTAAATATAGTACAGAGCAAAAGTGACAATTGTTATAGAAGGTATAGGATGTGTTTCCTACTGCTGCTTTGGTTGTCAGCTGTGGAAGGAAGAAATAGGCCTTCTCTCTGCCCCAGTTAGAACAGCTAGCAGTACTAAGCAGGAGAAGGTTTTGATTCAGAGAGTTTGAAAATCTTCCAAGTACAGGCAATCCCTTCTAGAGTTTGCCAAAAGAGGAAATGTATATGACTGTATTCATGGCTGTAAAATAGTAGTCTGACATCAACTTTGGATGCATTAGGATGATTCACAACAGAGGGAAAGGAAGATTTGTAAAGAGACTGGGGCTATAGAGTGTTTTCTGTTCATTTCTGATTCATAAGCTAGGAATAATCATTGCATACTTCATTTTCTTTTCTGTTTCTTGTGTTAGTGTTTTTCATTTATTTTTCTGTTTTCTGCCACTGATGTCTTACATGTCTTCTCTCAGTCTACACAGAGCTAGCTCACTGAATGGGAGCCTTACTAATGTGTCCTGAGGAACAAATGAATCTTAATATATTTTTTCTGGGTTTTATTTCCAGTTTTAATTGCAATTCCATAGAAATTTTACGCAGTAAGTGCTCTTACTGTAACACTCAAAAATTTTTGTTAAGGTCTCTGGGGAAGAATCAATAGTACAGCACAAATCATGTACCCTACAAATCTGAACTGTAATACTTATGATTCTTTAATTGTCTTGTTCACCTCAAGCACTATTAGAATATATGTACAAACAGTATAATGTCATTAACAGAATTATGAACCTGCTTATTATTAAAGCCCTCTTTTTAACTAGTACCCATACTCGCACAGATTTGAAGCTTCCCTGTGCAGTAGTTTTGAGAGTTTGGAACAGAAGATAAAATAGGGATGAGAGAGCTGTGATCTCAGAGGAGATATTAGGCACCAGAAATGATGGTGTTCTTGTTCCAGCTCTTACACTGACTCTGATACTTCCATTTCTATAGCACTTGCCATCTCTGGATCTCAAAGTGGATTATAAAGAATAGTGATTTAAACCTTCCTGCACCTCTAGGAGATAGGTAAGCAATATTATTCCCATTTTACAGATGGAGAAATTGTGATACAGAGAGGCTTAGTATTTCTTCTTAAAGCTTATTTATGAACCGCATGCATGCACACACACACAGAGCCAGAATCTGATGTCAGAACTTTCATTGCCCTATAAGCTAAGTCCATCCTCCTTTCCATTTAACCTCTCTGGTTTATATTCCCCATCTGTAAAACCCCAGACACTGGTGTAAAAGTGGAAAGATTTGCTTGCACATAAATTTCTGTGCAGATATAAAAAAAAGAAAAGAACAAAGTTGCCTTTGAAATCCAGTGCATTTTATGTGTTGGCAGAAGGTATTTTGGGATTTGAGACAAGGATTTTTGTTGGTGGGAAAAGTTGCAGGTGTTCTGCACCGTCCTGTGTAATATTTAGTTAGTATTATAAAATGGTCCAATATGTCATACAAGCATATTAACAGAAGTTTAGAAATGAAAGAATGTATTAAGTTACATGGCAAAAGACTAGACACAGCCAGTAACTCAGACTCTGTATTATCTGAAAGAATACTGTAATCCAGTTTTGCTGCACATCTCAAGTTCCACATCAACACCACCAATGCACAGCCTCAGACAGGAGCAGAAGGACAGTAGTGCTGCGTGAATGCAGCAATTGCCCTGGCTACATATCTGGATAGTTTTCTACCATGGAAGTCCTACTGTGCCTGGACTGCAGTGAGTTCCTCAATATCAGGCAGCAATGTAGACTACTGCACTTAACATATTTACAGAAGAAGTGAAATTATTAGTGAACTTTTGTAAAAAAGTTTTAAGGATCAAATGTAAGCCTTGTTATTGCTATTACTACTACTGGAATGATTGTGTCTTGTAATATTTAAAAAGATATTTTGAAAGATGTCTAGAAACTTGATTGGTCTGATCATATACTCCATCCAAACATCATAAAGATTCTGATCTCAGCCTTAACTGCAATGTTAAAAAATACCTTGCAGAAGCTTTTAGAACTCCTTTCTAATTATGCTACTAATATGCTACAGAGTTGAAACATCCCAAACATAATATATTAGATGTTTTAAAGTTAATAACACATCTGGCAATTGTCTGTGTGTTGAACAGATAGATTATACAGAAATTTTTTCCCCATTTTTCTAGTACCTCCTGTGGCATAGGCAGGCTAGATTAGACAAACATAAAACACCCAGGTTAACATGTTCATATAAGTAATCTTAACTTCCCTGTGATATTGTAGATACATTGCGTATGTTCACTGGTGAATTTATATCATGAATGATTATGGCTAATGTATTTATTTATGTTAAATGGATTGGAGAATGGATGTGTTTGTGTGTCAGCATGCAAGCATCAACATGTACACATTGATGGTTTGATTCAAGGATTCGTTCTAACGATTCCTTTCTGGTTTAGTTGTAACACTCCATGCACAGAAATATACTGAATTTCAGGTAGGGATTTAGCTGATTTGGAGCTAAGGTAAAACCTTATTTTATTATTACAAGCTTTATTAAACAATAATGAAGGTGATGATGATAGTAATACTTCAGTGTGAGCCAGTTTCTTGTCTCAACTTCATGTGTGACTGAGATCAGAATTTAACCCAGAGTCTTCCTGGATGCTAGTACATATCATTTGTTACCTTTGCTCCCAATTACAGTTAAAATAGCCAGTGTCTTGAGGTAATAAAGCTACCGCAGCTGGTGGATTAGGATATGGGTTTGCTAATGCATTGACCTTCTTCATCTGTGTAACATGAGTTAATTTCCAGCCTTGACAGTAAATGCTGAATTTTGAATTGTAGCACTAATGCACTATTTTTTTTGTCTGTCAAACTAGACTAAAGGGTCATTTGGGGATGAGGATAATGGTTCACTTTGAAAGAGAAGGAACACCAACTTCAGAATCTTTGGGGGTTTCTAGACCTGGCTTACAATAACAAGCTGAACTAGGAAAAAATAGGCTTGGAAATTCTAGTAATATAGAACCTGCAAGTTTGGCTACTTGCCTTGTTCTTGCTACTTGCCTTTTTCTTATGCTGATTCTTTATAGACACATTGGAATACTTGCCATGACATGCCAGACAGAATAATAAAGCAGCATGTGAAGTTTGGTTTTCAGACTATCAAGCCTTCAAAAAACTTGTCTGAAAAGTGAATCAACATTAAACTGTTTGCTACCCTGAGAATTTTAAGCAACAGTTTGTGACAAGTTTTGATTGTTTCTCTACTCTCTTAGGAAATACTAAACCTAAGAACTTTTGGAGACTGATTTATATATTTATTTTTTTTTTTCCTCTCAGAAGTGTCTTTCTTTCTTTCCTGCAGCACGGAAAAGGATATGCTAGTCACTTCTACAGGACTTACCTGAAGCAGCATGATTTGCACAAAAGTCGACCAACAAAAAGCATCAACTTTCAACTTCATTATCTTGGCCATCCAGTTCTGTGTAACTGAAGGATTTGTGTGCTGTTGGAGACATCATGGCCAACAATAGGACCTAATTGCTCTCAGCAGGCCTGAGAAATGAGTTGAAATGTGTAGAACTGTGGAAACTTCAGAGGCAACTGATCTTGCCTCTCTGATCAGTGTGTGCCTGTTTACAGCACTATATATCTTTCTCTCTCCAAAATGTCACTGAGCCCTTTAGATGTTTATATTCACCACAAGAAGCCAATCGTACAGATAAAAAAAATGTGCATTATAAATGCAATATCACTGTTTTAAACTTGACTGTTTTATATTATTTTTGTGTGATCGAGTGTTCCCCAAACTATTCCAACTTTACAAGAGAGATTGTGATCATGTTCTTTTCACCCGTGGGTCAGAAAAATGTTGTTAATCTGAAGACCCACAAAATTATCAAAGACATTCTGTAGTTTATACACCGTGTTGCAAAGTGTTTACTGTACTATTTCAAAGCTCCTAAATAAATATAAAATATATATATTATATTATATATAATTTTCCGAAAAATGTGGTACAACTTAGTTGATTTTTAAATGGATTCATACAGTCTACACCATACACTAAAGTGAGAAGGTAATTCAGGGTTCCTAAGGTATCCTTACTAAAACCGCAAATAAATTAAAACTTTAATGGTACTTCCCCAATGTTCGTATTTTGGTCAATCCTGTTTTTCATGTTAAAAAAAAAAAAAAAAAAAAAAGTTATAAGCAACAACATTTTGTCTAAAAGTTGTAATGAATTTTCAATGCCAAAGATGCAGCTGTCAATATTACCAGAATGAGCGCTATGTACTATCAGAGGTATAAATCACTCTCCATTATTTTGATTATATTTCTATGGTTTTTAATTTGGAATCACGAAATCTTTTATAAGGCTCTATAAATTCACCTGTATATGTTGTTAAAAAAGAACACTGGGTGTCTGTACATTTTGCAATGTAAGATATAATGTAAGTGAAGTTAAGTATTTTAAGAAAATCATCCCAAACTCATAAGTATGCATATGTCCATACACACATACACCAATACCCACACATCTCTCTTTGACATAGTTTTGTGAAACTATACAAATATATTGCCTAAAAATATTTCTCTTGTGGCTAGGAATAGTTGTTGATAGAATTCAAATTACAAAGGCAAAGTATATGCCAAGCTATTGACTCTTTTATCACAAAGGAGTTTTGAAATTAGGAACATGGCACATTCTCAGCTGACCCCTCTCCCGTTGGAGTTAAATAAGGTTGGCTCTTATCTTCGTTGGGAAAAGGATGAAGCCCTTGCATATATTCTTTATGTTCTGTAATAATTCTGTGGTCTGGACAAGTATCTTAGAGCGTTTCTTTTCTATGAAATATTGAAAAAGGTAAAATTTCAAAGGTAAAGTTTAAAATTACTTTCATGTCCATGGAGTTTAAGTACCATTTACTAAATGTAAAAATCTAGTAAAATGTTTTTTCTTTTTTTTTCTTTTTGTATTGTGTTTTTTTTTCCCCCCACTGTATCTTACTATATCTGATATCAAAAACAAATGAGAGAACACTGGGTTATCAACAAATGCCTGTCCAAACTTGAACAAATTCTTAGCAGTGATTCAGTTTCAGGAGGACAAGAGAAAACCTCTCACTGATTGCAGTGGAATTTGGACCATGCCATTATATAGAAATTCTGATATCCTCAACAATGTTGCAACAGGATGAACATGGGGAAAGTTATTTAGCCGCCGCTATGTTATAAAAAAGTTTGGGTTTCTTTCTTTTGTTACCATTTTTCTGTTTGATTGTTTATAATGACAGTTTCTTTTAGATAGAAGTATATCAATCAGCTGTATGGAATCATCCTCCTACAGACCCAAACAAGACTTCTGATCAGTCTGTGAGAGCTCTTTGTACAAACAGCAGCAGGATTAAGACCTGAAGTTGTTAATTTAATACTCCAAATGAAAAGAATATGCTTGTTAAACACTTGTAATGTGTATATCTAGCATATTTGTATAATTACAAAATATTTTGTGGGATCCTTTTTAAAATGTATATATTATACAAAACGCAATCATAAAAAAGCACCAACAATAGCTATTGATTTGAGCAAATTCAGCAGTGAAATATTTCTTTAGCTGTAGGTAGCAGGACCTTGAGTCCCCTACAGGTTTTGTTAAATTTATGAAGAAAAATGAAGTTTGTGACAAATATTTCATTTAAATGGGTTTGTTAAATTATTGTTTCTGCTTTTAAAGCAAGAAAGTCCTTGCCTTTCTTAAAATTGTTTTTCTCTTTATTTCCAAATATCTCTTTAATAGTAGGCATATACTGTAAATTAAGGTTGGTTTAAGTCTTTGAGAGGGAAAGGAAATATTTTTCCTTTCTATTTCATGGACAGTTGAAGTGGTTTTATTTAATGAAACTGCCTTCGTATTTTGCATACCTTTTTTTTTTTTCTGAAAAACTTAACTGTGTCATATCTTTTTCATTTCTATAACTAAGCTCTTTCTGTGAACAGTGTATGTGATACACGCACCTATTTCTTTTATTTTTTGAAAATGTTAAATGTAAACATTGGTCCACTTTTGCACAGAAATTCATCTGAATTCATTGGACAGTCGCAGAGTATATCATGATAGGATGCATAACTGTTGAGGAAAAGGAAGTTTTGAAGTACTACAGCTTGGGATCCCAGGGTATTTAAAGACAGAGCTTTTGCTGATTTCCCTAGCTCACTGTGAATTTCAGCATGATAGTGTTTGACAGCATGAACTTTTGGACACATTACAAAACAGTACATGGCTGTGTCCCAGGAGAAGTGCTGAGAAGGATATTGGGCAGCACAGGCTCAATTTCTCCCATTTCTTTGTTTTAGTGGGAAGATACCTGTTGCACCCAGCCAGCTCCCACTGAATTTGACTTGTTCAGCATCTCCCATAGATTTCTTCATGCTACTAGGTGCCTATCTGCACTGATAAATGCCTTTAAACATTAGCTTTTGTGTTTGCCTCTTCCTTCAGGCATATGCGATGCAAATGTCTAAGGACTCTGATTTGCATATTGGACAGAAAAGTAAACTGAAGTAGCCAGAAAATGTTTGGACTGGGTATGAAAGGAAAATACCTATACCCATAAGCTGGGATAAGGAGGGTTCTGAAATCTTCATTAACATTTTTCAAAAACAGTTCAGAAAATAATCTGTCAGAGTTGATATACGTGCACTTAAACTTGTCTCAGAAAAAACCATGGAATATCCTCTCAGCCCTGTTATTCTATGATGTCCCTACTGGGCATGCTAAGATTTGAAGGATGTGGTCTGTACACAACTGTAGGGATAAGAATGTTGTATCCTTCAGTTAGCTATCAGAAGCAATATTTAATTTTTAAATTTACAGTTTATGATCATAATAGAACAAGCTGTCTGGGTGAAGAGCTGTCTTTGAAGTAAATTAGAGTTCCAGCACAGAAGACAGGGTCATATAAAGGATTAAAAAAAAATTGAATCAGATCTGTAAATACCCTTTTTTATTATTATTTTCAATTCCTGATTTAGATACATAACAATGGATTTCTAAGCAGCTTGCCTATTCAATTTCTTCAAAACCAGACTTTAGCTTCTTCCAAGGGCTTCTTCCAAAACTTAGAAATAAATAAAACCATTTCACTACTTGAAATAAAATTCCAGTTACTTAATGCAAGTTTTTACTAAGCTGCCTACTGAAAGAAAGAGAAAGAGGTTGAAAAAAGGAGGTATTTTCCATTGCTATATTCTCAGTAGATTTGAACAAAGTGTCGTAATTTTTCATAAGTATTGTTGCAAAATAAAGTGGAACAACAATACACAGATAAATACAACTTGTAAAGATTATGCTTCCTGCATTATAGTCACTATATATGTGTGTGGGGAGAGATGAGTGCGTGTGTAGAGAATTACAGTTCAAAATCCAGTAAGTTCCTACTGGACTTTTTCTTCCCAGAGTATGCTCCTATCGGTAAATGCAAACAGACGGTGGAAACATGCTTATGGTATTGCAAAGTTAGAATTGTTCCTTAGTGTAGAATGGAGTTTTACATTCAAGATTCTAATTCAGCCCTTTCTTCATGCATTATATTTGTAATCAAGCACACGTTTCAGTATTTGACTTCCAAAATTTTACCTGCTATAGTAGGCTTTTTTTTTTTCATTATTTTATTTTGAAGTACTATCATTCCTCAGGGTAAAGGGTGGATAAATAGTCTTCCTAGGCTGAGAAGTTGTCGTTGCAATTTTGCAAGGCTGTTAAATATTTGTTTGTCTTATATGGTGAAAGCTGATCATATCCTACCACTGTTCCATTTTCAAGTCTTGAGTTTTATGACATTGGGACTTTCAAATTAAAATCTAGGCAAAGACATAGGGGCTAAAATATGCATCTTTGATATACATTTAGTTATTGTAATTTGATTGCAAAACATTGTCATCGGTCATCTATGATGAATAGAAAGTGGTTTATGCTATTTGCAGTAATGTAAAAGGCAGCCAGTAAGACTTTATTACTATATTAAGCTATGAGAAATTCTGAAAGTGTAAGTTAAATCCATTGCACTGATCCCTACAGTCAGAGCTCAGATTCTTGTTAGAGCTCCTTCATTTTATTTTGTCTCTTATCTGCTAATCTGTCTTGGTGTGAAATGGATACATATATATAGACAAATACACACATCCATTAAAATCCACTGTTGAGCATCTGTGTTTTTGTAGACATCTTTCTATGTAAGAAATGAGCAAGACCCAACTTGGACAGCTTTCTTGAAATTTTTTATTTAAAATTTGTTAATAAAGATCATATTGACAGGCATCAGGAAAATTAAATCTATGTGGGTGTAGTTCTCCAAAAGGCAAACGCTTCTTTAGGAAGCATCCTGTGAAAAATGTATAAATGAGAGTGCTGGAAATCTTGCTGAGTCAAAATGAAACACACTGTGCTAAAGCTTTCTTGTTCACTGAGTCAGCACTGATTAAAGTGTCCTCTGGATGCTGTCCAATTGGAAGGTTTAAAAGATGACAAACAGGATTCAGACATTTAACATTCTGACTGAAGAGATCCAAAGACAATAGGTGAATATATATTAACAAATTAATGTATATTATACAATCTGAGAAATTCAGTTAAGCCAAACAGTGAAACAGTGTGCTTCCAAATACATGCACTTCAAAGATTAAAGTTCATCTGAAGCTCAACTTAAAAGTGTATTTTGGATAGCTCGACTTTGAGTTGCACTAATAGCCAAATGTGTTGTATAATAAAGCCTTACGACAATATGATGAAGGGAATGTAACCAAGCTAACCTTAAGTTTTAAAAGTCTTGGATCCAAACAATCAGGTTGCAAAACTGAACTGTATTTTATATGCATCAGAGCCTAATTCCATTAAAGGCAGTGGCCCAAGCCACAGTGATTGGAAGGAGAGCAAAAAGCAGTCTTCATTTCTTTCTTTATGCACATGCATTTTTAAGCAAGAGCAGCCTACAATAAAATTATTTGTCACCAGAAAAACGTAAACTTTACCAGCACTGCTTTCAGCAAGATGCATAATCAAGTTTGGAAATCTGGGCATCGCTATGTGTCAGTTTAAAACAGACGCGTTTCTAATAGCTTTGTCTCAAAGCAAATAAAGACAAGTAAAATTATAACACTTTCAGATTTTCTAAAAAGACAAAGACAGTAATGCAGTCCTGAAAAGACAGACACATTTCTACTATGCAGAAAGGCAGAGGATTAAAAATTCGTTGGAGCAAAATATTCTTACATTGTCACAGCTGTTGGTTAAAAATGTCACTGAACCAAGCAAAGAAAATACCAGCCTCAACAATGAATGTTTCATAAAGTTTTGCTTTAGAAGATAACAAAAATCCTAAGTGCAGCATCTCCTTTTAGAGCTAGACTGAAAAATGCTTCCTATCTTATTTTCTGGTCTAACTTCAACTTGGAGTATAAAAGCAGTGT
>JAOEHY010034767.1:36033-85265 GCA_025447955.1 Psilopsiagon aurifrons | reverse complement strand
CCCCCACCCTGGCACAGAGTAAAACAATCAGCTGCACCATGAAGGAGCACAGTGAATCCTGGCTAGCCTGTGCCAGCCCTCGCAGGGAAGAAGGAAAAGTCACATCAGGGGTTTGCTTGCCCTGACTGCGCTGAGTTTGTATCACCAACATTCCATAAGCAATGGAAAACACACATCATCTGGCCACGGTGGTTGGGATTCACTGTACTGGTGTCGTGGCTCCCAGGATGCAGGCGTTGCATGTCTCATGTGCCACTGGTCATCGGTGTGGGCTCCTGGAGCAGGAGGTGTCCTTGGAAATGGTTCTGGCCTAAAACTCTGCAGGACCCCTTCCTCAGGCAGCCTCAACAATGAAGCAAAGGTAATGCCAGTTTTCAGGCTCTCACTCTACACTTGTCAACAGAGGCAGAGACCACACATGTATCAAATCATTTCAGCCCCCCAACGGGCCTTGCTGACCTCAGCCACCCTTCAGAGACTCCTGAGGAGCAACTCACAGATCCTCATGAGCCCTCAAGACCCAACAAGAGCTGCCAGGTAGGAACTATCTGAAGTTCATAATGACATTGGGTCAGATGGGAACAAAAGCCTCTAAAGCTCAAGCAGTGCGCTATCAAATCCCAAAGGAACTGCCCAAGGGAAGGACTTGTGAGTTTGGCCATTCTGTAAGCAGTGAAAGGAAAGAGGAAAAATAACTAAACTTGATTTTCTCATTTTGTTCTACAAAGAAGAATATGTGGCTTTCTTTATAAAAGCTACAATTCTGCTTCTAATACCCGAGTTTAAGAAAAACTCTTAGTCTAAGATTTTGGTTTGCAAACAAGGCCATTGCAATCATTGTGTTAAAATCACTCTCTACTAGAAATAAGCTCTACAGAAAGAAAAGGAACTAGGTGTGCAGTTTGTCTCCTTAAAGCAGTTTCTGTTTAAAAACAAAATACAAATCTGTACAGAGAGACTGAAGACTATAGTACACATCTTCCTCAAAGCAAGCAGCTCTTTTAGATTCACATCAGCATGGCTCTGAGGAAGCTCAAGGGAAAGAATACATTCCTGATGGCTCCTGGTTTGTCAGCACAGGAAAATGACCTCAAACTTCCATGTCTGAAGTTTTGGGGGTTTTGCTTCTGGAAGAAATCAAAACTACAGAACAAGGTAAAGGACCTGACCTAAACTGCACTGCCTTCTGCCAGAGGCAGAGAGCTGCCAAGGCTCCTGCAATCTTGTCAAAGACCTCCTGGCTTCCATTTTTGGAGGAGACAGTTGCTGTCCACCATCTGCATTTTATTCACCAAAAGCTATTTATATCCTTTATTTCTCTGTGTAACTAGATTACAGTGGCGGTCGGTTTGAAAATAATGAGCTGCAAGGAGAATAAACCAATTATTCCTACCTACCCCAGCTGAACAGCCAATATTGATTGGGGCAAATCACTATTATAAACCAGATTTTACCTGAAGAGGATCCAAATTTAGAATTAATGTGAAGCAAGTGAGCTGGAACTGTTTACCTAGAGCCCTACAGTTGCAAAACATTTTTCCCCCACTGCTGAGAAGTACTTGTGAAGATGGAATGTCATTTTTCCTGATACTGAAAGAACAGAAAAGCCCTCAAACATCTCTGCCCCCCTCTCAATGGCATTTGATCTCCCTTGTCTTTCATTCTAAGGCCAAACCACAAAATATAATATAGAAGGTTATGCTGAAATGGCAGAAAGATGGAAATCTTGAGCTACCGAGAAAAGCTCCTCCTGCATTTCCAACAGCTGCGGAAGAGGAAGAGAAATCACTTCAAATCATCCAGAGTGTCATTACTTCACATACTGGCGTGGAATTAAGACAAGAGAAATACAGGTAAGACATTCACAGGGATGAGAACAAAGAGGCTATCATCAACAGTTTGTCCAGAAAAGGGTGGAGAACTAATTGAGATTATTAGGATACACTTAAGAAAGGAAGCACTGTCCAGAAAGATGTTGTCCCATATGGCAGAAACAGTCAAAACCTCAAAGTGCAGCTCTGAAATGTCTGAAGTAGTAGTGGTGATGCAAGAAGAGTTTGTGCTGCCTGTTAGTCACTGGTAAAGCCAAGCTATTTAGGCTTAGTTCATATCTTACCATAACCATTTTGCCATATTGAGCTTTTGTGGGTCTAGGAAAATTGTCTGAAAAACACTATCAAGCAGCAAATCTGCTAAAAATGATGGGAAGTGTTTTCCTTGGGTTTTAAAGCGATTATCGCTAGAAGACAAACAGAATCCAACTCATGGCTGATCTTTAGGCACTGCTAAGTCACCTATGCAGGAGACAGAAGGCACCTCCTTTCATCTGTCAACCATCCACTGTGAAATTCATCTTAGATCTGTTCACCTGGTAAGGCCATTTCATTTGGCCACCATATGAGCAGTGTCAACTAAGTAGGAATTGAGGATATTCACTGTCTGATGATTAATTGCTGGTTTTCCTTATTTCTGGGGTGAAATGATCTGAAATGAAAATCTGGCTACTCTAATGTTGCACAAGAAAGCTGAGACTCACCAGGTTCCCAATGCTGATTAAATATTTTAACATTCAAGTAAACAAAAGTAGTTTTTAACAGAGATTAATATTGAAGTGTTTTAATAAAATGCAAAGACAGTAACAAAAAATACTCATTTACTTCTATTGGTCTTAGTATCTCCTGATAGCATAAGCAACCAAACCATTGATGCATTTGTGCTAGCTCTCAATAATCTGAAAGTGAACCCAATGACTTGAATGTGAAAGTGTCTTCTATAATGCCACTGGGACTTTCCTTAAGCTGCTCCCTCCAGTTAGATGAAGAAACAAAGTATTTTGGAAGGAGAAAATTTGCCATCTGAACCATTACTCAGAGCTTTTCTCTAAAGGTCTCCCTCTGAGGTTTTGCCATGTGAAAAAGAATTTACTCTCTTCAAGAAGGAGAGACATAAAAAGGACATCTGAAACACAGAAAAATCTGCTACGGAGAAAGACCTCCACAGATGCAGCAGACTAAGTTGCTAACACTGAAAAGCAACAGGGCTTGCCACTTGCACTACAGTAAATCTGGAGTAGTTCCACTAAAGCCAATGGAATTATAATAGCAGAAATCCGATCTAACAGATCAGGACTGAGCCTGTAAACTCTCCTGTTTTAATTTCTGTAAAACATGAATGCAAGATATTATTTACCATCCACTGTATAAATTACTGAAAAAGTACTTCAGTAGAAAAGAGAGGCAAATCTTTCAATGAATCTGAACTTGTGAAATGCGACATTAATCACCGGAGTCTTCTCTTAATAAAGAGATAGCACAGTTTGGGAAGTAAAAAAAGAAAATGGAAAACCGTCCAGCCTATGGGTGTGAAATACCTCTTCTGAGTTCTTACACTGAGTGTAAAGAGAAGTCTCCCTTGATCACAGCTCACATTTATAAGTTTCTCAGAACACCTGTATTCCAAAACCACTAAGCCATGCTCACAACTGAGTCTCTGGTTCTGATCATGAGAAGGGCATCAGGCTCACCTTGCTGTGAACAATTTAGACATTTAACCAACAGCTGTGAGAGGAGGTACTTCTGTTTAGGAGACTTTAAACACTGAAATGAAATATCTGATGTAGTGCACCTAAGTTCTTGTTGGGTTTTTTTCTCCAGATGTTACATGATATAGTATTTAAACATCAATGGGGAAACTTCCAAAGAACGAGTGTCATGGGTTTTTTATAATTTAGAACAAATTATAAATTAACCTGTCCATACTTTTGAGACATAATATACAACAGCACACAGCTGAGTGTTCTTTTATTACTCAGGTACTACATTTTTTTCCCAATAAAAATGTCTTTTAAGAATAACTTGCTACTGTATCCCAGCTCAGATCCTGGTACAGCCTTTCAGATGAGGTATTCTACCATCTCTCCATCTGGGAGGTCCTGCCCCATGGTCTGAACAGGGGCTTTTCTTTCGAGGGTGCTGGAGTGGAAGATTGGCCCATCTAAGTGATGAGGAAAAACAAGAGACAGACAATCAAAGCTGTAACTTCAATGAGGTCAGAAATAATGACATTAACATGTTAAAAGTCATCTTCTATCACTGGCCAAAAGATAGCTGACAACTCCTTATTTCATTTTAAAACATTCAATTCTTCCTACACGTAGCCAGATAAAGATACTTCATCAAATTCCCCTTGGGTATCTCCCACTGATACACAATGGCATGTGAAACTGGAGTGACTGCATTTAAACTAATGTTGTCAGCATAGACTTTCACCACAAAAACTGTTCCCCTGTCTCCCTTGATAACTATTAAATAGCTCAGCATGGGCAAAATGCACAGCAGACCAGCCAAATTCACTCTTCCATAAAGAACAACATAATTGTAACGTGTCTGTAAGTAGAAGAGGCAAGGTTGTGTAATCTGCATTGATTTGGCAGAGTGGGCTGGAAAATGAGCAGCTCTTGCCAGCCTGGAGCTCTGTGGGAAGCAAATTCAGCTTCTGTGACAGTCACTGTCAAGTGGACCTATTTGGGCCAATGCTGAGATCGGCCCTGAGACTGGGACAGTACAATTATGAGACAGTTTTGTCACAATAATTACCTTTCCTCCCCCTTTTCTGAGTCCACTTTGCTTTGCATACCCACTGAAATGCAATGGCCAGTTTCTACAGCCCATTTTCATACACAGTTTAAACCCCTCAAGCTACTCACAATTTACTTCAGAGTAGACAATGACTCAGAGACTACCCTGGGATTTGCATACACCTGCCCCAGTTCATCTTGCTATATCTTTCCATCCAGTGTGTCCATGCTTATGCTACCACTTCAGGCTTTTTTTGTTCCCTTCAGAGGAGTTGAGACTTCTCAGAACATTGTCACACTTGCCTCTGAAATCCTTCTGTCCTCACAAAAACTAAATGCAGTGCTCCTGAATGGAAGAAGAGATGGCAGAACCCGTGCCACTGAGCAGAACTGATGGCGAGGCAGTGGCAGGGGCCCCTTTGGATGAGCAGCTGAGCTTTGTTACCTGTTTTGTCTGCGCTGTAGGCCAGGTTCGTACTGGGGAGTCGTCCTGGTGTGGGGGCTGCAGCAGAAGGTGCAGCTTTGCTTTGTTCATTGCCCCGGTCAGTCTGGGTGCTGCAGTCTCTGCTGCCTGTTTTTGAGTGGGCTGACAACAATGGTGTGGAAGGAAGGACAGGAGAGGGGGTGGAGGGAATGGATTCGGAGCGGTATTCTGTTCCCAGCAGAACACCTTTGTGGAAAAAGGGAAGAAAATGTTACAATCCCAGAAAACTAACTGGTTTCAGTTCTGCACCCCTCTTAGTACTTCCTCTAGGGTCTGGAAAGTGCTCTGTGCTCCAGCAGGCAGCACTCATTTACATTTCTAGAGCATCTTTCATCATTGGGTGCTGAAGTACATGAAGAATAGCAGTATCCTCATCCATCCTGCATGTGAAGATACACAAGTGGGCACTAACACCTTACTTCCCTGTCTCCAAAGAGTGGCCCATCTATGGCAGGGTAAATTGGCACAATGAAATCAGTTGCAACAGATTCTCATTTACATTTCAGGGTCTTTTAGTCTTACAGGGATGGCCTCTGGGCCTAACTTCCCTTCAGAACAAAAAAAAAATCATCTAAGATTTGCTTTGTAACAAATCAGTTTCTCTGAATAATGGTGTTGAGCCATTCCAGACAGGAGCTGGTTAGCACAGGTACAACAATACAGGACAGCAATCCTGATCAGTATGTTTGCTCCTATTCAAGGAGACTTTACATATTCAGATAGCTGTAACAACCCAGATGAAAGCAAGCACTTGGGAACTCTGAAAATTATAACTCAAAGTCAGGTAACAAATTAGGAATATAGGCTTACATAGCTGAATGACAGAGCCTGGGCATCAGAAATCGTATTTCCCAAAAGTGATTAAAACAGCCAGTTGTGATAAAAGTGTTCCACCTTGCTTGCAGACAGGTTTAAACCATGCTGATCTGTCCATCCAATACACCTTCATCCTTCTGCTGGTCCTGCCTCCCCTCTAAGCAGTGACTTGCCTATCTGAATTGCCACTGTTATTTAAAACTTACCTAGACTGCCTTTCCAGCTTTTGTCCTCCCTCTTCTCCTCCAGGATGGGCGTGCTGCTCAGTGTTGAGGAGTGGGACAGCAAGCCAGAGCCAGCATTTGAAATGGACATCAGTGACTTGGCAGGTCTCATTGAGGAGAGCTGGTCTGTCTTTCCTGGCTCCTTCCGGGAGCGCTGCTGCAGGACTTTGATCATGGCATCCTTCTCAATGATCTGAGCGTGCAGAGTCTTAATCCTTTGGAGAAGTGCAAAGAAAAACAATGTACTTGTACTCCTGCCTCCTTGGACTGAGGCCTCAGTGCCCCCATGGCTGTGACTGGGACTCCCTTAGGCATTTGGGGAGGCAGAGAGAGGATGCCAGTGAGCTTGTTGCTCTGAATACTGGCTGGTCACTGGCCCACCAGGGCAGATCATGCATGAGACTTTCTGTACACATGCATGAGTGAACAGCACTGAGATACCCTCCCACCTTTGGCCACTTGAAGCTGCTCTAAAGAGCCATGCAAGGGGCTCTGAGATAAAGCTGAACATTATGGGCAGGACATGAGACCAACAGGAAGAAGCTTAACACACTTTGAGGAGTCTGCACTAGACCTAACCCCAGGGAAAGCAGTTCTGTGTATCTGTTAAAATGTGGCTGGAGCCTGATGAAGATGCCCTGAAGAGCGAAGAGCAACAAGCTAAATGCAAAAAATCTAAGACTAGACTTTTTTGCATTAGCCCTCAGTATCAAGACAGGTTTTGGATGGCCATGTAGATACTTCCTTGGCCAAAGGAACGTCTGGCATCCTACATCATTGCTACTGCTGAAGACACAAGAATTTCTGGTTCTGAGGCATCTAGCCAGACAATTAATTTAAAATCCCTGTACTAAAGAAGCCAGATAGGACCAAACGGCCTTTTACCTTCCCTCCATGTCGAGACACCTCCTGTTGGCAAGCAGGATCTCTTCCTCCTCCTTCTGAATGCGAGCTTCCAGCGAGGTGTCATAGCTAGGGTTAGGCGAGTGGCTGATCACTGTCGTGTCCCTGAGAACAAGCAGTAGAGCAGATGAAAAAGCAGTTAAGTTTGCTGTTTTCCTCCTAGCAGCACAAACTTATTGCTCAAAAGTAGCAAACAGTAATATCCAGTTTTTTGAATGGCTCAGTGTCTTCCAAAAATCCCACCTTCAGTCCTAATGAAAGAAGGATTACAAAAATATGCAAGTCATTACAGCAATAGTCAATCTACCATCCATCTCAGGCCAGTCCATAATCTAACCGATTCACTGAGCTATTGTAATCCCATCAATGAGGCAATTCCAAGGACACAGGGAGGAGGAAGGATGGCATAGAACACTAAGCACATTTCTTCACTTGAAACAGTGCAAACTTTGCTTCAGATATAAAGCTTTTTCCCTTCCCATTCCAACAGTATCACACAGAGAACGTGAGTATCGAGGGAACTAGGCATGAAAGTTTCTTAAGCAACCCTAAGCAGCTTGTTCAAAAAAACTCAGAGTGTATTGAAAACAGTTTCAGACTGATTCCATATAGTGGATGGTGTTAACATTGTGATATTTGTTCAGTCCAGTAAACAAAACATAAAGGTTTTGGTTTAGTGTCAGTACTTGCAGAAGTCCTGACACTAATGGAATACTCTCCTTTGGAAGAGAAGCAGCTGGAAGGAAATGTAAAAACAGAGGCTGGCTCTTTCCTGACTTCATTTAACAAAATCTGAACAGGCCTAGCACATCCCCTCTCCTTCCATGATAAACAATAGACCAGACCCCTACTTATCAGCACACGCTGAAAATATGATATGGCCCCTAAGGACAAGCAGTAGCAAGAGCCCTTAGAGAATCTCTGGGGAGGTGGAAAACAGTGCACAAAAAGCATCAATACCCTAAAATAACAGCCTGCTCCTGGAGCAAGATAAGGTAAGTCTTTAAATGTAATACAGCAGAACTGCAGCTTTACCCCTGTAACTGTAGTAGGATCTTAAAGCGAGGCAGCCAATTGTGATAACATCCCTATTCCAATCAGGTTCATAAACAATCTAAAGCAAAATCTGCCATCAAGAACCAGAAACTAATGAGGCATGAAATTATATGTAAGCAATACCTAATGCTAAAGATTCACGCTCCAGTAACAGCTCTTGTTTACCAAACAGCTGAAGCACTTGGGCCTATTTACAGCCATAGTATGCATTTCTGTTCAGTTGTCTTGGAATGTGAGCTGGTTACCAGATTACAGACACCCTTCCACCCCCATAAGCAGTGCTCTCCATACACAGCAGAATGTTTGGAGCAGAATTTCCTAGTAGACGTTTCTGGTTATAACCATGCTGAGGACAATACCACAAAGTAATTTGCAAAAACATGCTGGAGAACAAGCCAGGCATTCAGGGTGAGTTCTATGAATCACCAAGCTTACCCCAGCTCACATGACTTCAGCAAGGACTGATTCTTGTTTAAAAACTCCCCAAAACAAACAAAGCCCTTCTCATACACCTATTTTTGAATCAACAGCTTCTAGGAATGGCTCAGAACAATTCAAGTCTGGAAAATGGCTCCTGCATGTGGAGGAATCTTCCCTTGGAAAAAAAATGTCTCTAATTGTTGGCAATTGCACAGCTCCCAGGAAAAGCAGCCAAGCTCTGTCTGCATGCAGAAGTTGAGAACCCGCTCAGACCACAAGGCGAGGTATCATGGGAGGGTGGTATGACAACATTCCTTGGTGGGAAATATGACATTCAACTGGAAAAAGAAAATAAACCCAGTACTATGAAAAGCCTTATTTACCTCTGCGCAGCCACAGTTGCAGCTGCATCCAAAGCAAACTGTCTCATCACACTCTCCTCCAGGTACTTCTGTTCCCACTTGGTCATGTCAGCTTCCAGAGCAAGAATCCTTTCCTCTTTCTCGCGCAGGAGTTCCATAAGTGCCGTGGCATTGTACTCCGAGACGTTGGCAGTCTGAGATGTACCCTGACGCTGATTTCCAAAGGCAAAGAAAAGGAAAAAGCAGTGTCAAGATGCATCTGTGAGGCTCAGGGCTGGTTTGTTTGCTTTTTGTCTGAAAGACAGAGGCTGGTCCAGAGCACCACTGGCCTGGGGCAAGAACCCCCCAGAGTGAAATGCTGTGGCCTATGCCATGCTGGGCAAATGAGCTGATGGTAATCATCTCCTTTAGAGCTTAATCTGAAACATGTGCAGGGGTAGTTCAGCCTGACTCTGTCAAAACCAGGCAACAAGCTCATATAATACAAGAAAGGCTCCTTCTATTTTTCAAATGTTGAAACTCAAATGTCATAAAACATCGAGCATGCACCCAAGAAAGGCAGCTTAACGCACAGCTCTATGTGAAGCTCCCTACCCATTTCCATCAACTGCAGTTACAGAACAGGTTTTGCTGTTTGGGTTTCTTTGGGTTTTTTAAATGCAAAAGAAATTAATTTTATATATAATCTCAAACTGTGAACAAAATCTTTTAAATCATTTAAAAGCAAATATAACCAGGTTACTTAAAACCAGAACACCATCTAGTTATGGCTGTGATGGATCCCCTCTGCTCTCTTACCTGACTTTTCTGGTTGGAATAGTAAAATTAAGTCAAGGTAAAGTAATACAACAACCAGCAAACCCATGATTCTAGCTACCAATTACAAGATAGAAGAAACCACTGCCTTTTCATGTGTGGTGTAGGGTGTAATGTACAATCCTACAAGAAACCTAGTGTGGCACAGAGCAACAGCAGGTACCTGCTGCATCCGAAGAGATTCCAGTTCTCTCTCCAGCCGGGTCCGCAGTCTGTGTTCCAGCTGTTCCCGTTTCTCACACGCTGCCTGCAGCTGAACCAAGGCCTGTTGCATCTTCTCCACCTTCTCAACATAGACCTGCTTCTTTTTGAGCTGAAACAAAGGAAGAAAATACAACGTCAGTTAAATAGTAAGAACAAGCGAGTGAAGTTCTGGCTCTGTACACATATCCAAGACAGAAGCACCAGCCAGGAAGAACCCGTCCAGACAACTGCTGTCAGTGTGTCTCAGACTCCTGCTCTGGACTCCACGCTCAGCATGTTACAGGTCTCCACCATTTCTTCTTTACTCTAAGGTGTATTTGTTCTTTTTATCCTCAGTGACCTATTGGTAACAATGGGGAAACTGAGGTGATTATCTGTTGCACATGACTGTCAGCAGTGATGGGCTAAGAAAGGGCATCTGGGTTCATAACAGAGTGTTTCAGCGACTTGACAGATGTTACTGAAGTAGCAAAGGCAGCATTTAGAGCTGGCCCACAAGTTGGGAATGCTTTTCAGTGCAGTACTGGCAAATGACAGCAGTGTTTTTAGGAAATTAAGCAGAAACTGAATCCAACCTTGCAGCATCCTGTTCCAGCCCTGTAACAGTAAAATAATGAATAGGTTCGAAGCACACACTAGACATGGCCTATGATCCTTCCATGCTGCAGCCAGGTTTATTCCAGCTATCTGGACATTAATCTTAGCCCAGTGTGACCTGGTCCTGTTTTGTTCCTTGCCTTGCCCTTCCACCCTTCTCCATCACTCATCCAGCTGTTATTCTGCCTCATAGTTAAGCAATAAAAGCCACCATGCTGAGACTGTCAGCAACTGTCTTCACACTGTTAATCCACAGTTCAGGCAGAGTTAAACCAAAATAAAATAATAATAATAATAATAATAATAATAATAATAATAATAATATACACCCAGGGCTCAGTTCTAATCTAATATATAGGATACTGCACACCTATGGACATAATCTTCTGTTAGGGAAAAGACTAACACTCACAATTGGCTGGCCTTCTGTGGCAAACTGGAGTCACTGCTTTTTTAGTTATGATTGTCATTACCCCCAAAACCCAAAAATAGCAGGAAGAAGGCAACTTTTCCCAAAAGACAGAGCCAAAGTCTAGAGCAGCACCATGATGCAAAAACCAGACTCCCTTATGTGAGCTTCATGGAAGAAAAGTCCACTGAGAGATATTAAAGACAAAAGACCCCACTTTTGGCACAGGAAGTCTTTCTTGGAAGAACGAAGTATTCTGGGAAAGTACTGCTGTTTGCTGGCCTCATTGTGACAGTGTTCCGTAGGAATTTGCCCTAAGTTTTGGTGGAGACAGGATACTGGGTTGGCTGCGCTTCGATCTGAACTACATGAGCTGGTCTTGTATCACACCTTCATTCCATTAAGGTCTTATCATGTGTTTCTTCCAAATGTTCCCTTTTTACCCTCCTACTCCTTAAGACAATACGGAGACTGCAATGTGAACAGCACAGAGAGAAAAATCTCTGAACTATTAATGCCAGACATGGCATCCTTTTCTTCTCTTCATGAAGTCAGCAGGCATCTAATCTCACAGCATGAATGCTGCTGCCCTACAGGATTTTCCCCAAACTAGTATTTTATAATAAAGGTTACAATAAGTAGTGAGCAATCCAGCCAAAGGCCTTCCCACCAGTGCATGTGCAGTAGAAAGGTATTTTTACTCTTTGATTGCTCAAGATTTCAAGCTTGTTTGGAATGGGAGGGACAAGAACATTTTAATACAACTTAATATTCCATTGCTGTTCTGCAGGAAACCAATAAAAATGTTATACTTACCTTTTTTATTCCAGATCATAGTGCTTAAAAGCACTGATTTAAGCTTTCTCAGACTTCAATAAAGTGTGAATTAATGCACTACAGTTTTACACTTAGATTAACAGCAGCTCAAAGTAGTTCTGTAACTAGCCAAAAATGATACACCATGAGTCAGCAGCACAACCCTAGAAATGGAGAGCACCCAGTATGGGTTTGTGTATGAGCTTTGCACATGAGCTTAGTGACCTGACCAAGAGTAAGGAACAACCTCGTAAACTTGCTAGCAGTGAAATATCCAGCATGGAGATGGATGATAACCTCTGGAAAACCAGCTCTCCTTCCCCACTCCTCAGGAAAGACAGACAGAAAGTTGATCTCTTTTAACCTACCCCAAAGTATTGACATTTCTGAACAGTTTTTTAACACACAGGTAAAATTCTCCTTGCAAAAGTAGCCGCCAACAACATTTTCCTGGTTTCATAATTAATAAAGCTGAGTGTGCCAAAGTGAGGATTAACGTGTTGGCCTGCATTCAAAGAATACCAAGAGCCCAGCCAAAAAAGAATTAGGACACAGAAATTCCACTGAAACATTCACTTTGAAAGTGCTCCCATCAGCCAAACCTGCAGGTGAAACGTTGCAACACAAGCTGTTGCCCAACTTAGCAGCACTGCCTGCACATGCCTAACTCATGCACCAGACCTTAAGTAGAGGCATGGCTCGTTCCGTGGCTTTTCATAAAGACAAAGTTTTTTCCCCCTTCACAAAATATTTCATCTTCCAGCTCAGGAAGAATTTGGAATGTTAGAAAATTTTGGGGTTGTGTATGTTTTTAATGTCTTAAAATGAGAATTAATTCAGGAATCCCTCAAATAATATTCAGGTTTTTGGAACACAGATGTTTAGTAAACTATAAAGGCATGTATGTGCCTCAGACAACCCAGCTTTCCTAATGTGTCTTTTAAGAAAATTAGCCTTTATATATGTGATTGTTTCATTTCATGCATTTGCTGCACTCAAGTCAACTCACTGCATATTCTGGCAATTCCACTCATTTCCAGCTCTGCCACCTCTGCACACACTCTTATGTGTGAGGAGCAATTTACCTCTCTGTGAAACAGGATTCTCCAGGAGTGGAAGCAGTGAAATCTAATTTTATTTGGTTTTTCCCAAATCTGTCTGACTTGATCTGTCCACTCAACATAAAGAGGATCGGGAATAATGCTTCCAAGCACAGAGAGATTTCATTACCATAAGTTGAGAGTATGATTGTGTTTTCCTAAGACAGGAACTGGAAACAGTGAGTATTTCCAGGGTGCTGCAGACATAAGTGAGATGGGGGGAAGAAAGAAAGCAGCATGCTGAGGCTTATTCTTGGTCATTGGCCATGGATTCCCCACCCTCTCCCTTCCAGCGAAGAACCAGAACTGACTCCTCAGTGCCAGGGCCACAGGAACATCCACCATGGGTGAGATGGCATCAAAGGACACTGGAATTCTCTCCTCTGCAACAGGCCTGGCAGTGAACACATGCTCTAGATAAGAGTTCATCCCTGAAGCTTTACAAGGATGCTGTCATACCTTCAGTATGTAATTTGAAATACATTTGACAAGACAGTAATTTTCTTTTTGATGGTACTGCATTTAAGTAAGATGCAAACTCATGCTCACATAATGTAACTGTTTTTGCCTTGAAGGGTGCTCTGAAAATGCAGAGGATTTTACTCATAATAATACCTTTATTATAACATCTCTTTAAGAGGGCAAGATCTCAAATGACCTCAGTGCATGTCTGGAAGTGCAGCAGAGAAGTTCACCATGACTATATCCCTTCCCAGCATTTCCTATGGCGTATGGCACAACTTTAATCATGTGCATATCTTATCCATGTCAATCCCTGGATGCTTTGGAAAATATCCTAATCAAGTATCAGAAGTCAGGCTTTAACTCTACCAACACAACTTTCTAATTAAACAACTGCAAACAAGAGCAGCCACTCTCCAGTTCACATCCACTGCTATGATACATGAATTCTGCAACAGGAAGACAACAGAGAAGGCAAGGACTGGCTTGTGACTCTGCAGAAATCTAGTACACTAAGTGTGAACTGATGCAGGGAATACCCCTGAAAGATTCCCTCGCCTCCTGATCAAGTACATTTCCTCAACAGCTCCCTGAAGAGCTGTGAAGCAGTTCTGGGTGGGGACGTGGGATTTCGGAAGAAGCCCCTTGCTTTTAATTGTCCTCTTCCTCCTTTTTTTGCTGTTACGTTACTAGCTCCCAGCTTCTTGGATTAATGCCCTCCTTTTTCCTTATGCGCTAAGGTGGATGCTTGCGGTCCCTGCATAGTTTGGGCCTGCAGCACGCACTGCAGCTCCCTCTCAGCTTCCCTGGTACCTCTTAGCCTATTGACAGCATCCCGCAGCTCAGCCCCTGCTGCAGGAGGACCTCCACCACAGTGAACCTAGCGCAGCCCTGCCCATTGTCCACCCTCCCCTCAGGAGAGCAGTGCAGGCGCTCTCTACACCCCGAGCTCTGCACTGCATCCTCCCCTCTCATCTGCTCTGTTTGGTGCCAACGCTGCCACCGCTGGAGCAGCCAGAGCAGAGCTCCCAGAGCAGGCCTTGAGGTGAGTGCTCACCACGCCGCTCACCAACTGCTGGTGCCAGCTGCCTTGCTGTGCCGTGCCCTGCTCACCGTGCTCCGTGTCACTCGCCGTTAGAATAAGCATTCTGAAAGCCAACAAATCCTGTTCCTTCATTTGGCTTTGACAAACCCTGCAATCTCTTTCAGTGATCCTGGGTCCTCGCAAGAAGAAAGGCTCTGAAGAGGGCATGGAGGTTTCACACAGCACAGGGAACAGGGGCATAGAGGAATGAGGTGTTTTCACTGTCAAGGCACTAGAAACAAGGGAAAGGCTGAAACATCCTTTGCACTGGAGCTGTCCCTGCAGGACAAAAGCAGCCTTGGGCATAGCAAGTGAGGGGAAAGGAAGATCTTTTAAAAGAGATTCATTGCTTCCAGATGCGTTACTCAGCAAAGAGCTTTCTGGGGAAGAAGACTTCCTGCATAGCTAGCAATGATTCACAAACTCTCCCAAGCATTTTGACAAACCCAGCCATTACCCTCTTCATTTTGGACAGCTCCCATTTCAGCAAATTGGTAACACTCGTCAGCATCTGCTTCTCTCCCACCCACTATTTCTGATCTCTTCAAAGTCCTTTGTTTAATATATTCAGGATGTTTTCATTGAGTTCTGGGTTCATCCTAAAGCTGAAGCTATTCAGATGCAGCTGAAAATGGGTTTCCCCACAAGAATTTGCCTGCTATGGCAGAAATGTAGTAAAAAAAAGAGGCAGCAAGCACGTTTAAACCACCTCTCCCTCTTGCAGTTGGAATATATTCCTCTAGGACGCCTTTGAGCCCTCAGTGCATTTGAATTTGGGGCCAATGAGGCACCACTGGCCTCAGCAAGAACTCATGCTGAAGCAATTTGGTAATACTATCCTCTTGCTAGGGAATACTGTTTGTTGCATGAGAATGTTATAATGTCGTCTTTCCAACTGTTTGTGTTAAAATAAGTTATGACTCCCAAAGCCATCTCTGGAAAATTACTAACAAGCAGCATTTAAGAGGTAGTGACACGGCAATAAAAAAACAGTTCTGTGTGGCTACACAGGTCATTAAAGACACACACACACAAGTTACAGGGAACCTACCATCCTATCCATCCATGAACAATAAGACATCCCAAAAGTGTCCCCTTCAAAAGCAACCCTGTCCTAAAAGGAGTTACGTAGCACTGACAGTCTAAGCATTTAAGTGAGACAAAGCCGTGGAGAGTGGAAACATCTTTTTACAGATCCAGACAAACAACTGGAAGAAACCAGACAAGCTTCAAGCATACAAACTCTCCTTTGGGTTTCCTCCCCACAAGCCAGAGCTCTGTTGTGGAGGTATTTTAGAAAGAACCCTCAGTGTTATCAGAAATAGTGTTTTATTGCTCTGCACAATAGCTGAGTGGGAAATGAATACAATTATCTTACCTCTGATACCTGGTTTATGTTGAATTCTGATGGCTGAAAGATCATAGAGCTTCTAAATACAAGCCTCTTCTTTCATTCAAACCTCTACTCTTCCCTCAGCCCCCAGTTTGCGCCCATTAGAAAGGATGTCTGGCTTCTCCTTCCATTCCCAGGTGTGTGCATGAGGATGGCAAGGAGGAGATATTTATATCTTCTTAGTGGTAGTCACTATTTTTTAAATGCGTCTCCTTAAGGTACAAACAGTGGCTCGTAAAGTGGTGGAGGAAAGGAGTGCAGGTTACACTGCTATAAAGAAAACCCACTATCTTTCTGAAGTTGAAGTTTGGTCTTCCATGGTATGAATTAACCAGCGTAAGCAGAAATGGCCAAGTTCAAGAAAAGTTCAAGAAATTCCTTTCTTTTCCCTTGTGAAGTGTAAAAACAGTAGCAATTGCACCCTCTGCATCCAGCAGTTGTGGTTAGATAAAGTATTTGGCATCAAACTCCCTTCTGCAGTATTACAAGCCTGGTAAAGGACCCACAATTAGCCAGTGTTCACCCAGAGTCTCTATGTGGTCAGGATGGGCTTTGCTGCAGCCTAGTAATTCTGTCTCTGGACCAGAGCAAGGAGAAATTTAACCATCTGCTCTGCTTGCCGCAGGCCCTCAAGGTGCATGCCAGTACATGTTGTTAAATCATGGTGATGTGACAGTTTGAACAGTTCACACACGACACTGGGGCCCATCACATATGAGAGTATGGACCATCCACCAGCTACAAATTGCTGCATGCTGATTCAGTATGCAGTTCCATTCAAACTTCTGCATCAAAACTGAGACCATTGTGGCAATCTATGCTCCAAAATGAGAATTTTCCATTGCTTTAGCTGCAAGTATCAGTATCACTAACCATTTCTGACTGTGAGGCATGGCTTTAAGCCAACATGCATTTTACCTCAAATCTACTCAATTTATCTCAAATTTGTCACATGTAATGAAAATTATCTGAAGCTTTGACCTTAAAAAACACAGATTAATAATTCACTAGGAATAATTTCAACAAGCTGCTGATATGCGTAACTGTGGAACACCTATTAAAGGGAAGAATGAAAATGGAGCAGTGAAAAGAGGGGTAATAACTGGGTTATCTACATAGAGTAGAGAAGCAGCAGAGTTTAATTACTACATATAAAACATATACATACTTAGCACGTCTGTTCATAGACATATTTAAGTTTGTTTAAAATACGATCGCTCATCCTTTTTAGCACTATCAAACACTTTAATGCCAGCTTGCTCTAAATTTGAAGAGTCATTTCACCCCTGCTAACAAACCAGGCCAAGTATTCTATAAATGTCTACTGTTGCTTCCAACTGCTTCATACTACACTTCAGTATCTCCAAGATTATTTCTTTCTCCATCCTATTTAGCATCCCTTTATCTCTTTGCTCCCTCTAACTTGGATGCTAAAATCCAATATATATGAAAGCTCTAATCCAATATATATAGAAAGTTCTCAAAGCTGCATAAGAGTAGACAAGCGCCTACCTTTTGTAGATGGGCTGTTTTGTCCAAACTGGCCATTCTGGGAAAGAACTTTAAGAAGAATCTGGAAGTCCCAATTCCAATGCAACATCTAAATTTAGCTATAGTGATAAATTCAGCTATTCTAATGTCTTATAGCTCCCATTAGAATGAAAATACTGTTTTTATAAGGGATCTGGTGCATATAAGGCAGCATAACTCTGCTTAATAGGAAGTCGGAATGGAAGAGGGAAAAAAAAAACAGCTGAAAACTTACATTACAGGATGCAGCAACTGAAATATGCATCCCCCCTGGGCCCTGAGCCAGAGTGGCTGCCAAACCTTAACGTAAGAAACTCCACCCTCCTCTGCAGGACTGGTTTGGTAATTCCTGACAATTACAGGGACTGGTAACTCAGATTAAGATGGCAGGAATAACATGAGAAACGGACAAATTGTTCATGTATCTTCGTCACTGAATGTCACTAACCCAGGATTACATTTACAGTCCCTTCTAAACGGTGCCCTGAGCACAGAACAGCTTGCTGGGCTGTCTTTTGGAAAGCATGTTAACAAACAGCTTGGGGATTGGAGAAGTTCGCACGATTCAATACTAATGAGGCAAAATATGCTTTATAATCCTAATCATTTCATTAAAAAGTGATCTGGGAAGCCTGCGAAAGTGACTCTTTACCTCTTTGGTTTCCCTTTAAACTGTCTCACCTTTAGGAAAAAGCAGAGTTAATTCCTGCTCCCTCACTGAGACGCTTCCATATTTATCTACAACAGGAAGGGTGGCACTTCCTGCACACCCTGGGATTCGAGCAAAGGTTGAATGCAAATGACCACAAGCCCTCATGCTGGGCATTTCACTCCCTATCAGCATGTGCGTGGGTTTTAACCTATTACACAACTTAGCCTCACAGTTACTTACCTATTTCACTACTCTGCCTAGGCTAGGCAGAAATATTTTGCAGCAGCACTGAACCCAATTCTTCTAGTAAACCAAGAGATGTTTGAAAAGAAAACACACAATTACAATTACCCCTAAAGGCTTCAACTTTGAGGGAGCCAATAGTACTACTTACACAGAGGTTCAGCCTAGCCAAGTGCTGTGTGTGCTGGCCCTGGCTGAACTCAGCACAATATGCACATTGACTCCACACATGTGAATAGCTCCAAGGAAGCCATACGGGTATTCTGTGTAATTAAAGTTAGCTACACATCAGATTTTTAGTGCAATAAGCTGCTAAAATCTTAGGGAAAGCCAAAGAACTCCAATACATCAATGATCAAATGGCAGAATGGTTCTAGAGTCAAACAGAATCATGTCACATTTAAATTACCCTATAACCTAATGCTCCCTATCCCCCTGAGAAACAAAGGTGCCAGTCAGCCTCGCCAGGTGATGCTGCGATTTTAGTGAAATCAATGGGCCTGTCAACTGTATGCAAGGCTGAATGTGCCCACTGACACTGAAGCATTCCTCTTACTGTTCTTTTTTTACTTTTATCATTTGTATTGCACAGAACCTGGTTCCTCAGTGATGGACCACAGCCTGGCGATGAAGCCAGCAAGATGCAGGTGGACAGAGGCACAGTGAGGGTGATGGTGAGTGCTAGTAGGCAGGAAGATGGCAGAATTAGAGGAGAGAATAAATCTGCAATGGAGGAAGTGTGCTTGGTCATGAGATTTCCTCTAGAGGCTCTCCACGGAGGAAGAGTAGGAGTAAAGGAAGCAGAGGCTGAGAGAGGGAAATGGAGCCTTTAAGAGGAAAGGAGTAGGCGGGAGGAAAGAGGACAGACACTGTGACGCAGAAGGGCAGCGAGCTGAGAGCCATGTGTGAGTGGCTGCAAAAGAAACTGGTGTGAAAGCTGCCCCACTAAGCAGCTCAAATACATTCTCACCTCTTGGGAGAAAAGGGAGAGAAAACAGCCAAGGTCGTGCCCAGCTTAATATGAATGCTGGGCACAGACAGTGATCTGCACTGTGCTCCACGATAACCTGGTGTAAGTGGAACACCTGGCAAGGGGACAAGCTGCATTCATTTGGCATTATGTAGAAGTCCATCCAGATCTGTATGTCTGCCAAGTTCAGGAGGTTGCCAGGGCTGGGATTTCAGTTCCAGCCCACTTTTATCAGTTGAAACAAAAAGAAAACAAAACATGGCTGCTTAGACGAAAGCACTTCCAAGGAAAAAGAGATTTGTGGCTTATCTGTGCACAGCTCAGCGGCTTAGCTAACCAACACAAAGCTAAGTGATACAAACAGCTTTGAAGCAAGCAAATTGGAACCCAAGCTACCCTAATTTCTCTTTCCCAGCACCCTTACCTCTTCCTCCAGTTTCACCACCTTGGCTTGAGCATTGTTCAAGGCTTGGTCTCGGATCTCAATGTGTCTCCGTTGGTCCTCGTTGGTGGAGCGTGCAGCAGCCAGTTCTATTTCCAGTTTCTCTTTTTCCCGCTGTGTTTCCTTGTCTATGAAAACAAAGTGAGAATTATCAATGGACAGCATTTGTCTTCACCCAGTTTTCAGGAGTCTTTCACTCCAGAGGTGAAGGAAAGATTCTTCTGGAACTTCTCACAAGAGAGAGAATGCAAATCTAGTACTAAGTGGTGAAAAAAAAACAGGTACATGGCTTTCAAGGAAGAGGAAGATTTGTAACCCTGAAGAACAAGCGTGGTACCTTCAAGTACTAGTGAGAAGGACTAGAAGGTGCATCACTCAGTACAGTTAGGTAATTTGCTCTGATTATGTAGATGGTTAGTGACACTCGGCACTTTAGGTCCGAGCTTTCAGCAGCACTGAGTGGTTTTAATTCCAGAGAGATTAGAGAGGAGACAGCAGATTTCTGTGCCTGAAAATCCTGTGCTCCTTTTTTTCGCACTGACCCTGCAAACAGGAAGGCTGTTCTGCCTCAGGTAGCTGTCCTTCTCAAAGTAACACCCAGTTATCCCACTTTGCTGTCAGAACCATCAGAGAAGACAGAAAGCAAGCAAGCAATGAGAACTCTTCAGTCTTCCTCTACAGCACTTAAGAAAGAACTCCTGGGCCAGAGGCACATATATCTGTTCTGTCACTGCTTAAAGCAGACTTGCAGCTCAAGAAAGCCTTTTGCCCAGCACTGAGCTCATGTTTGAACCTTTAAAGGCACCCAAGCACAGCAGCCAGTCCTTTGCGGCTGCTCTGCAGAAAGCTGGACCAAGTGGGAGCAGTTCTGCTGTGCTTCAGGAGCAGAGAAACTGCCTTCATAAAAAAATAAATGATAAAATAATTGAGGAATGGAGAAATTATTACACAGGAGTGTAAAGCAAAGCCACAACACAGAGCTGATGTCCTCTGTATATGCTGTCATCCCCAGCTCACGCCAACTAGCTATAATGATAACATTAACACCACAAAATACTCCCTGGAGTGATCTACTCCCATCACTGATGACACCAGAGAAACTGCATTCCAGAAACCAGAATCCCACGACAAAGGAATGAGGACAAGGAGTGGAAAGCTTGAAAAACAGGAACTAGATCCTGGGTGTTAGGACAGACTGCATATGGAATACACAGTTTGTGCAAGCATGTGCATTAACTACATTTACAGGACCACAGTCATTCCCTTTCTTCTGCCAGCAGAGAGCCAGGAGCGAAGCTTTAGCAACAAGGAGTAGCTAAAGATTTCCTTCTGCTAAGGAATCAACGCAGCCCACACACAGGTTGCAAAACAAACCTGTCCACCAACAGCACCTAGAACTCTCCAAACCCTGACTGAGACTCGGAGCTAGACTGTGACATGAGACAAGGACAAAGGCTAATGGCACTGCCTGCCTATTCTTTCCTCCATTGCTCTCATCCCAGTACTTCTCCTCCACCCAGGAAATTAACTGCTGACGATGTCAGCACGCTAAAATGTGCTGTAGAAAATGGCAGAGATGAGACAGGGTGGCGTTAAGCCAGCAGGTATCAGTCAGCACCTGCAGTCCGTTTGTTCATCTGTACATGCTTGCAATGAGGGTTTTGGAGGTTTTATTGCAGGCTTTTCCCCACATGAGAACTGCTTCATTTGACAGGTGCCTACAGCACCCATAGAAATGCTGGGACTGAGGAACTGTAGCACTATGGCTTCCATGTTCATCCAAAAGGAGCAACTGAGTGTGAGGCCTCACAGCTTTGACGTCCCCAACTCTCTGGGTGAACCTATGAAGCACGAAGTCCACCTAACCATTTTGAATATGAGACTAAACTCATAGACTTTTCACTACCACCAGGAGTTTTGAATTCCCACCCTGATGACAGCCATCTGCTTGCAATGTAATCCACAAGGAATAAGCTAAATACAACACAAGAGAGGGATACCAGCATTTGACAGAGTAGAAGCAGTGTGTTACACCACAGAAAATCTCTATTTTGCAATTTTATTGCATTATCTTTTTATATAACAACTGGAGAAAAGTGAGCATTGTCAGAAGGGTGGAGTACGCATTGGGATGAGAGAAAAGCTGGCTTGCCGCCGTCGGCCTCAAGACATTTCAGTACAAAGGAAAAGCAGCATTTCACATCCGTCATTTTGGTTTGCCCTGTGATAAATCCATTGCTGTGGAGAGGATTCATGACCCTTACCCAGCCCAGCATACTGCAGGCAGTGTTCATGCCCTTTATGTTTGCAAAACTGGATAGTGCAGTGGCAAAATAAAGAGGAAAGAGATAGAAGACCTACCAGATTCCTGTCTCACTGGCCTTAATTCATGCCAGGACTCTTGTCAGCCTGAAAAGGTTTAATTTCAAAGGGGACAAAATAGGCGGCCAAACTATCCTGTATATTATGGGGTAAACACTAATCTGGCAGTTTAATTGAAGACTATGTTTGCTTCAAAATCTCTAAAAAAGGGCATCAAATGGACTTCACATACTGACAGAAAAGGAATTTCTGAACCCCTTCTCCACTGCCAGTTTTGGACTGTCACTGCCTTGATTTCAATCCTGGTAGAAAACTGACAGATCTGAACTACAGTGACTTGCTGCATTGTTATCCCTCCCAGGATGGCTGAAGCATTGGTACTGACTCCACTCACTAACTCACTCATAACTCACTTTGTGCAAAGAGTTGAGAGATGGTTTTCCGATTGTCTTCGGACCCCTCAAATTCCTTCTCTGCCAGCTGCTTGTTGGCTGTCTCCATGCGCTCTGCAGAAGTTTTCAACAGAAGGAACACTAAGTCATTAAAAACTTTCAAGCACTACATCACATCTGCTCAGGACATTTCCAATGCAATTCCCCATTAGAGGAACAGAATTCCTCATTCTACACAGCCAAAACTGGAAGCTAGAACCCACTTTTGAAATGTTTCCAATTATGTCCTTCAGAAAATCTTCTCAATGAGACAAAACAGGTTAAATGAAATCCCAAAGAAAATACTTTAAACAGTTACAACACATACAAAGTCTATTTTTATAATTTTTACAAATATTAAGACACCTTATTCTTTCCACCCAAATAAATCTCACTGTGCAATTAAAAGATTCCCTTTTAATTCCCCACTAAATCTGAATAGATAGAAGATTAAATCACTGTTGTCCAATTACCTGACTTTAGGTGAAACGGGAAAACCCTAAGGACAGGATACTGGCTCTGCTGCTGCAAGCTGTTAGGAATTTATGTCAGTCTATGAAAGTGAGAATGAAATGTTTATGCTGTGTTTTATTACGAATAAGATTATATAATGCAGGCCTTCATGTACTGTCCCTCTCACCAGCACTGGCCTTACTTCCTGGTTGCAGAACAATTTCTGGGAACACAGTTTCATTAAGAGACATGGGGCAGTGAGAGCAGATGACACGCAGGACAATCAGAAGGTGTTTGCAAAAAAATTAAGTTTAGAGTTTAAAAAACTGATTGGTCCCTTTAAATACCCCAAATTGCAGATGGTTTTCACCTTTCAAGCTAATGGTAAAACTTTTACCCATGTTAAGGTCAAATACTATTCAACATCAGTCTCCACTGTAAGCCATCATACTGCCTAGCCTCCTAGCAAGAACCAGACACTAATAACATCTCACCCTGGAAAAGGAAGGGAGATCCAAAAAACCAGATGCCTACACTGATAAGAACTGACAAGACCTTCAGGAAGAACAGGCAGTCTGCAGTTTGTATGTCAGTGTAAAAAGGTCACTGGACAGGAAATAAAGTGAACATGCCTGGTGTGGGATTAGGCAGTCAGCAAAACGTCCTTCCATTTGTATAAACGGAACAAATTGTACAAATTGTGTCTAGGATATAAGACAAGAGAGAATTCCAGGCTTGCATCTGGTTTATACTACTTGGCTTATCACATGTTCCTTCTCAATGAGAAACAGGCTGGAAATGAGAGACTAAAGCACCCTCCTAAACCTGTCGTTTCCATACTTGCAGCAAGCACTTAAAATCTCAGGCTGCTGAACATACCTGAGTATCCTGTCACAGTCTAGTCGTCAACAGACACAGTGAATTCTGCAGCAGAACACTGTCCTGCCAAGGAAGTACAACAATAAAAACACCCCAACACTGAAGAAGAGAAGTTTTACTTCATTCACCTCTTAGATCCCTGTTGAAATCATGAAGCCTACGAATTTCTCCCTCCAGTTTGTTTCTCATGGCCTTTTCCAGGGCATCACGTTTAGAGGATGATTTCTCCAGGTTTTTGTATGCCTCTGAAACTTGCTGTATTTCTGTTTCCAGCTGCAGTGGAAGTGAAAACAAGCACTTACTATTTTATCACTCACAATTATTCAGGATCAGAAATGAGACCATTTTCTCTCAAGTTTTCTTTAACTGAAGAAAGCTACACCTATACATTAAGTAAAACAACAGTCTCAGGATTGTGATGGCTCCTTCTGCATAAAGGACACCAGTGGTTCAAAGATCTAGATTCTCCTTCCAGGTTCTAGTCCTGTTTACCCAATAAAAAAGCATAGATAAAACAAACTGAAGAAGTGCAAAGGTAATCTATTATTTTCTGAGACCAAGGCAGTTTGGCACTACTGTTAGTCTGGGCAAAAAGCATTTCTATAAATAGCTAGT
This sequence comes from Psilopsiagon aurifrons, assembly GCA_025447955.1. Taxonomy (NCBI): domain Eukaryota; kingdom Metazoa; phylum Chordata; class Aves; order Psittaciformes; family Psittacidae; genus Psilopsiagon; species Psilopsiagon aurifrons. Next base: position 61,006 of record JAOEHY010034767.1, on the reverse strand, counting down.
GTGCTATCGAGTGAGTAAGAGAATAAAACAAGAAAGACAGACAAAACTATGCTACAAAAACACCAGTGTCAGATCCTGTGTTACTGATGAACTCTGCAGCTCTGCAACTGTTATGGTCCAAAAGCCATAATCAAACCTCCTGATGTTCTCTGTTCACATTTCTACAACTTAGCTGTTCTTTTAAATAGTCAATTTACTAAATGGGGGAAGGGCAACATTTGCACTGAAATGTCTTATCCTTCCTTTTAGCCTTTTGTGTGAAGCTCCTCTGATCACTTAGAGCAGAAAGAGATTCGGTTCGAACTCTCCTTACTAGGCATGGTTCATTGCTATGGAAGCACGGATGCACGTAACAGCAAACCCCACCAGCACTCCACAGCAAGTGATCAACAGGAGGGTGGAGGAAAGTGCATTTTTATCCTTCTTTCATTATCAGGAAGCTGCCAAACATTTCGCTAAAGCATTTCCTGGCCAGAGACCTTCCAATAAAAAAAAAAAAACAATAAAATGAACATATGTCCCTGGGAAGGGGTAACATGGGGAACAATGCGCACGAAAAGCCAGACTGGTCACCTGAACTCAAACAAGTGTTTTAGGCAGCCACCCGTTTTTATGGCCCTGAAGACTGCTCTGTGCAAAGAGCAGAGCAAGACCCAGAAAGTCCTCAATTGCAAGTAGCATCAGCCTCTTCACAGCTGCAAGGCACAAGCAAAGCTGACCTGCTGCCCGATTTTAAATCACTGGTCATCAAGAAGTTATTTCTAGGAGGCTACAATGAACATACACATGCATGTTAATGATGGGTCTCACAGGGATATTTCTTTAAAAACATTTTAGCATCACTTATTCTACTTGTTTCATAAAGCCAAAGGTAGTGAATAGGTCCATCCAAACCAAGATATTAAGTTTTCACAGAAGTTGTGTGGCATTCAGAGGATGACAAAAGAAGCGTGAGTTTCAGTCCTACAGTCCAAATGTATTTAACGTAGCCATAGTAGCCTTGAACTTGCCTTGTACAGTGTCCTGCCAACCAGTTTTGTGGCAATGTCCCCTGTTGCCTCCTTGAGTGACTATGGTCTCATGTCATTCCAATCAGGCCCTTCCTGCAGTCTCTAAAGTCTTTTAGACTGCTGGGAAAATGAAGCCTGCTGCTATCCTGAGCATAAGAACACTAGCTTTAATTTAACCAGTGTAAGCAAGCCAAGCAGTCAGCCTCTTCAAGACAGCTGATGAGGATGCTCTTTTAAGCATGGTCAATAAACTGTAAGAATAAAACTGAGGGCTTTGATTTTATCTTCTGACAAAGTTAAGCTGCTTCCCTAGGGGACAGGATACAGACTAATCAATCTGCATGCAAAAGACTCTCAAGTAGGTAATCAATCCCTTAGGCAAGGAATGTAATAGTTGCAGATTAGATGATTCAATTATGGACAATACTAGACACAGGAAAATGCCTGACATCCCAAAACACCCACCTTCTGCAGCCGGGCTACTTTCTCATAACATCCATCCAGCTCCTGTCGTAGAGACCGGTTCTCTTCTGACAGGATTTCCACCATCTGCTGGGCCCTGGAAACTATGGCAAAGGGATCTACTTGCATCTGCTGATACGGGGAAGGTATCTGCTGAGCCCGTGACATTACTGAATAGGAATCTCCTTGCTGCTGCTGCGATCCTAGGAAGGGCTGGCATAGTCGGTACAAGTCCCCCTGGTGGACTTGGTTTGACAAGAATGGCTGCTGGGTCCGTGGCAGAATTCCAGGATCTCCCTGGCTTGGAGTCAGAGGTTGCTGATGCTGGGAAGGGGACAGCCTGGATGGCGGTGGAGACTGAAGCAAAGTCAAAGATCCCAGGGATGTCAAGGAAGAAGTTGGGCTGTGGTGGTGAGGTGGTCTCTGTTGTAACTGCAGCTGCACATCTGGGTTCTGCCTGGAAAACAGAGAGCAGGAGCACCATCAAAGTCATGCAGAAGATGGTGCACAAACCCAGTGAAAAGGTGTGGGATGACCCGTGTAGCTCCTTCCATAGACCTTCCCACATAAAAGACTCATATATGACCATTTCCTCATCTTTCTAAGTTTGTTATTAAAAAAAATTCAAAATCAAATTATCAGAAAACATAAATGCAGAAAGGTCTTTTCTCTTGGGTCTATGTTGTACAGAAACATTAATGGGAACACCATCAACAACTACTAACCAAAATTATAACTTTTCTCCACATTTTGTGGATAAAACAACTAAACTGCTAGGAATGGGCTCTTCTATTCTGCCCTGAAATGTGCCATCTCCCATGAAGAAAACAATGCATTTTCTTCTGCAATCCAGGACACAGAGTTAAAGAGGATGGCTAAGCTCTATGCCAGTACCAGTGATGTGAGCCTTCTGAAATATCAACCAACAAGCTGCAGCCTGGTCAAATGAGACAGTTAAAGGGTCTGAAAACCAACTTAGGAATCAGAACCATCCCTTTCATTCAGAACCACGCTCAGTTGATTTGTTTACTGCTCCTAACAAAAGCCTCTGCAGGATATCAAAGACAGATCTAGGAATCTGAAACCTGCTTGAGTCTATCACATAACTAACTCCAAGCTACACCAGCTCACATTTCCCAGGCGCTGGAGATCCCCAGCTCAACTTGTGCTGCATTAGCCAAGTACGAAACCTCTCTTGGAAGATTTGTGTGGATGTATTATGCTTGGATGACCTCAGCAGACAGGTTTTGCTTCCTCCTCCAAAGATAGTCAACCTTTAACTTCTCTGGGTGCTCTTTATTCTAACAGTTGAAGTCACTCTCTCTCCATGCTGCAGCCAGTCTCTTCTTAAGCACAGACTTCAGCCTGGTGCAGACCCAGCCTGGCAGTTCAAGGTGTTCTGAAATACTCCTGTTCTGATGAAATCCCCTACTCTTTGGGACACAGCTTAACCCTGCGGCTGGAAAACTACATGCTGTTGTTCCACCTGGCCATGGCTGCTACAGAATACCCCCATGGTTGCCTGTGTTCCCTACGTGCTGGCTCTGCGAATGCAGCAGAGGTACTGGATGTACAGTACAGCCCACAGCACAGCTCTCCCACCACACCAATGGCACCTCAGTTCAAACAGCAAGCAAGAAACTGAACTGAGAACTCAAGGGTTACACAACGGGCTTCTCAGCCGATATGCTAACACTCAGCATCATCCTTCCTGTTCTCTGCAGAAAGAATGTATCAACTCTTCATAGGGGTCCAAAGAGCAAACGAAAAGCCTGCATTACTCACATCTGGCTGGCAGCGCACAGAGGAGTTCGGACATTCTCAGCTCAGCCCAGGGTTCACTTTTCAGCATCACGCATCTCATGTCTCATTTTCCCTGCCTTCCAGCAGAGAAGATGCATAGAAACCTCCAGGCTCACACTCAAATTCCTTAATGGGGAAACAAATCTAGTCTTTGCCACTTAGGAAAAACCAAATAGTTACGGCTCTAGTCACTGTTTCTCTCTTCCTCACACTCAGGTGACCGTGGACCCTACCAGCAATATTATTTCAGGAGCTCTATTTCCCCAGAAATGATCCTACACAGCATGAGGATCTCAGGGGTGATGCAGAACAGAGATGTGCAATTAATTTCCTCAGGAATGTGCAGTTTAGTAGCAGCACTTTGGTTTTCCCCTCCTGGGAAGCCAGCATTACTTATCGCTGCATTTACTTCATTACCCTTATTTGCCAGTTCTCATAATGAAGAATGAGGCAAAACCATCACATGCCATGCTCAAAGTTGTCTCTTTGTCTCAGGTGGTTTCCAGCTCCTTTCTTAGCTCACCCAGTTACGCTCAGCGTTAAAACTTTGCATCTCCAGAAACCACTCATCTCCTTGAGCTTATTCTTCACCTGACACTTCTGTTTTGATGTTATAATCAATTTGGGAATAACCCTGCTGTGCCATTTAATCTCTGATGACCTACAGAGGTTAGATCAAAAGAGATACTTTGCCAGCCTGCCTCATGGATGCAATAAACCACATTTCCAATTCTGAACCTTCAAAATACTCTTCCAGCCTGAAAACAACCTGAAGCAGCTAGCTACTCGGACTGACTTGATCTTGGTGCATTAGTGTTATAAGCCTATTTAGATGCACTGTTTTGATGCCAAAGTTAACAATTTGAGCTATTTGACGAAAAGCATCTCATCAGAGACACATGGGTAGAATCCTGCTATTTTTGCAGAATCTGAGAGCTAATGAAAGGAGCACAAAGATGTCCAAAGGGAAATGACAGCAGCAGCTAAATTCTGAAGCAACGGTCTCTGTACTGACATGCCTGGTAATGAGTTTTTTTAAAACATATTGTAAAGAATAACTCTAGGAAACCATGGCTGAGTATTTCTAAACAAGAGACATTTCCAAGAGTTCCAGCATCTTGGCTCTCACATCCAAAGCCTCTCAGTCTTGAAATGACACCAATCTTGTGGGTTCAAGCTAAAACCGAATAGCTGGGAGCCTCTGCTTCTGTTGCATTACCAAAAGCACTAGAGCTTCTAAAATGTCCCAGATGTGTTTACATTCCCAGGAAAATGAGGTAATACAACATCCTACCTTTAAAAAACACATAAAATCCTAGGAACCTCATTAAGATCTTCCATGCAAATTTGTACATACACGATCAAAGAACTCTTTAGCATCCCCACTACTTCAATTTTGTCTTGTTCTGTGGGTTCAAACTACCTGGTTCTGAGATTCCTCAGATTAACATGAGAATTGCAGAATTTATTTCCCTGGTAAACCAATTTTGGACTGGGAGATTCCAACAGGTAAATGAATGAACCCAACTGGATTTCTCAGTATTTTTAAGTCAAGACTGCAAAACTTTCAGGTACAAATGACTACTGGGGTCACCTAACAGAATTACTGATAGCATGGTAGCAGCAACTTCCCTCTATAAAAGATTCAGTCCTTGAGTAACCCTGCAGTAGTCATCAAAATTCCATCTGAACTAACCACGTCATGTAAGAATGCAGAAAGACTCTCAAAATACATGGAAAACAAAATTACACAAACTCCTTCCATTTGCCTCAGTGTCATAAAGAGCTGAAAACCCCAAATACAGGGAAAAAAATCTCAGAGCAACAATTCCCATGGGTTTTTAAGTCTGAAAACATAACTGTAAGGGCCTCTTCATTTGGAAGACTGTATCACACAAGAACCTCTGTTTCCCTTACAGCCCCTGGAGCGTATCAGAAACACACACCAAGTACAAACCTGGATTTATGGTTCTGCAACTACAAGGGTCACGTTAGCTTTTAAGTCACGAAGACAGAGCTATGGAGCAAGGGCAGCTCTGCAAGCAATCCCAGCCATTGGGAGCTCTGAGGCTGCCAGGATTACAAACATATTGCAAACATAAGTCACACATGTCTGCAGGTAGAGCAGCAAAGTGGGGAGGGCAGAAATGGGAAGAGATCAGGGAAGGTCTCTGGCTTGTTAGTTTTTTCTGCCTTCCCACGTTCTCCTGCCTGTTTCACATTCAAGAAGCTACAGCTCCCCTCCCTTCAGGAGCCCCCCTGCATGAACAGGGACACACTGACAGCAGGAGGGAGCAGACTTCACTTCATTAGGCAGTTGAAATCAAACCAATGCATTTTTGTTCTGCTTCCCAGTCATACCTGATTATCCCCCACTTTGATGCTGCTGAGGGGAACACGGTGCACAGAAGTGATTTACTAATTATGGGACAAATTCTACAGACCTCTTTCTCAAAAAGTTTCTGGGAAGTCAACAGGATTAATCACCACAGCAGGAGCTCAGTCATTTGGGCTCCCAACGGAGGATGGTGCTTGAATCAGAAAGACAGAGAGCTTCCTCTGCGCCCAAAACCGCATCAGCTCCCACTGTTCTGCCACAAAAGACCCTGCAACCCCACCAGACACCAAGCCCAAGGCACCCATTTTCCCCTCTTAGACCTGCAGGTTTGTTTCCATCACCAGTAAAGTGTAATGTGCAATGGAGCTCTTAGGGAGAGAACTCAATTTGGGAGCTTCACTCGTAGCCAGCCCTCTTCTGAACTGTCTTTACAATTTCCAAACAGCAGCCTGGATGCCTCCCGGCATGCCCGGTATTTACATTAAACCAACATCATTACCAACACATACGTGTTCCCAAACTTACACCGCCCAGGAGCAGGTGAGGCAAAGTGTTTGCAGACTGGTTTAAACTCACCACACAGCCCATTCCTTTCCCAGACTGGGGAGGGTGAAGCATGAGAATGCTGTGAATTCCCCAATGTTTATCTTGCTCAACGAGTTTTATTTAAACCTCATCGTTAGGTCACCCTCAAATTCCCCCGAACAATGAGGGGAAAAACCCGCAGCAAAGGGTGCGGCTTCACCAGCAGAAAGAAGGGGCTTTGTTTCCTTGACACACAGTTCAAAAAATGCACACATTTACCAACCCAAATTAATCCCCATAAACACAGAGCTGGGAAAACTGGAGCCTCGGAAAACACTTTATCACTCCGGCGAGGCTGCAAAGACACTGCTCAGCACTGCCCGGAGCCAGGCAAATGTCCTCCTGGAAGTTGTGTGCCTTTAAAATCCACACACCATCACCCAGCTGCACCTTCAGTAACACAGAAGGTTTCTTGTCTCAATGACAGTTTCTCTTAAAGTGTGTGGGAGAGGGAGGGGAAGAGAGGACTTGCTCCCTTCCTTTGCTATGCTGCTCTGTAATTTATGGATTAGTCTTGCGATTGTTCTACTGCTTCAGCATTCGCTTGCAAAGGAAACCTCTCCTCTGTGCAGCTATTTAGGTTAAAAAGTAACCTCATTAGATTCCCAATGCTTTGAAGACAAATTTCAGTTGCTTCCCCTACTGGAAACTCTGCCAGCTGAACCTTTCTCCTCCCCCTCCTTTTCCCCCACCATGTTCTTTCAAAGCAGCCAGGATCCATCCAATACAGACAAAAATCACCCTGTCTAGAGGAGCTGACTGTTGGCGTGTTTTCAAATACCTCTCCCTTAAACAGCAAGCAGGCTGTGTCTCAGATTCACTATATGTAATATTATGAGTATTTCTGATGCAGTATAACCATCAAGGATCTGTTTCCCTTTCCTGTGTGCACAGATTCTAGACCTTTGCATTTACAAAAACATTTGCAACGAGCTTCTATAATCATTACCCTCCCAAACCCTTTACTTCCCCTTTTCCTGGCCTCTTTATTATTTATTTAGCCAGATCAAAGGGCCTTTTCATCAGGCTTGTATGTTGAAGTCATTTCAGATCACAAACAATGGTGGACAAACTCTGAAAATAGCTCCCCATAGGACTAGGAAGGTTCTGAGCAGATTCAAATTCCCCAAAGCTCAGACTCTGCTCTCAAATACAGACTGGTTACTTTTTCGTGCTCCTCTCCAAAGACAACACAGTATATCAAATATCAATGTACAGCAAACTCACCAGTTACTCAGTGTAGCAACACCCTCCTGTTGCTCTTTTGTATTATCCTTTTAGCTTCAAAATGAGGCCAAAATCATTATACCAAACCTCACCTGGACTTGAACACAGATGAGATGGTAAGCGAACAGGTTAAGCCAAGCCATATTTTTAGCCCACCTGAATAAAATGTCACCTTCACCCACATGGACACCAGTGTAGTCAAATCTAGCTCTTTACCTAAAGGAAACCAGAACAGGCTGAGATTTCAAATGATGCAAGGAAAATCAGTGAAAGCTAAGCTAGCAAGCCTGGGATGAGGCACAAAGCAAGCTCCATTTCCCACTCCTACACTTTGGTCCACTGAATACAACATCTGAGAAACTCCAAAGGAAGCTCAGGTGATGGCTGTTATGGGCATCATTGCTGCGTTCAGTCACTTTCTCCTTTCCTACATAGCATTTAGATGCAGTTTAAAGCCAAAAAAACCTCTTTTGTCTGGGCAGATGTAATTAAATAACAGCTAAGTCTTGCAATAAGTAACTGCAAGTTTCTACAATGAATCACACCCTAACTTTGGCTTTTGTAGCAAACCTTTTGTAAGGCTCTGGAGCCTCAGAGTTAAAACTTCCCCATGCCGTAAACTAGCAGACTCGTTTTGTTTGTTGGGGTATTTTTAGTTTGTGTTTGTTTTGGGTTTTTTAATTAAGAGTCAGGATTCTGTAGATAGCTACCAAAATATGTTATAGTCCTTCCAGACACGGTCTGTAGCTGAACACAATATGTCATCTCACATAATACAGATGAGATCTGTGCTGAAAGAAAACCTGCCTCAGGAGTGAGGGCAACTGAGTTTTATCCTGTCATTCCATGCACGGCTGTCAAGGAGTTTGTTCTAAGATCTTGCTTACCTGACTGACCCATACTCAGGGGGATGCTGATACCTCATCATTGGCCCATCAGATCTTCCCTGCTGGCTCATGCGATGATCACTATAGAAATGTCCTGAGTCCTGAGGTTTGCAGTTCATAGACGGGGTGGACATATTTTTGTACGGATACTCTGGAGGAGGACCCCGCTGCTCCATTCCTTTCATGTTGGGCTGGGAAGGGGCCTGCACCGAGTTCTTGTAGAACTCACTGGAGCCAGAATTCTTATAAGGGTCGCTGGACTGTTGAGGAGAAAGTGGGGAGAGGGGGGAGAGCGGTGCGCTCGTGACAGGCGCGTGGGCCTTGACTCCACTGGTGGCCAAGGACAGTTGCATCAGCCTCTCGCTCAAGGAGCGGACGTGCCCTTGCTTGAGGTCCTTCAGTCCTTCATCCTGGTGGACCTTCCCTGGGCTCACCCGCTGAACCGTGGGCCGCCCTTCAGTCCTCATCTTTTGGTTAGTGACCCCTGTTACGTAGAACGCTGCCCCGACACTAGTATGTGGCTGGCCCCTGAAATACTGTGATTGGACTTTGGCTTCCTCATAGGTCGGAAGATCCTCACTGTTCTGAAGTCGGGGGGAGAGCTGCTTCTCCATGATGCTGTTGTCCACCTGTATCTCCTGGCCCTGGGGCTCCTGACGGGCAGCATGAGTCACAAGCTGGTGGTCCTGGGAGCTCAGCCCTTCGTTCTGAGATGCTGGACTCCCAGTGCTGTTGAAAGGGGGGGCATTTCCTGTGGCTTGCTGGTGTAAGGCAAGAAGGTTACGGTTGTCATTTGGGTTTCCGTATCTGAGCTGCTCCTGCAGCAGGCGTTGTAAAACTGTCGTAGCTGCTTGCTCTTCTGAATTCCTCATCTCAAATTGTGGTGCCTTTTGGGTGGAATGTAAAAGCTGCCCTTGACCTAAGGAAAGGAGACACGGTTATTAGCGCCTGAGTGGATCAAGCAAGAGACATTTAAGAGCATTGGCTTGAAATACAGGAGAAAAAAAGCAGGTTAGATTACCAAAGGTTCCCATAACAATGGGGTCATTAAGGCCCTTGACCTAAGAAGGACTTGCATGCCAGGGAGCAAAGCTTCTAAAGGTGATGAAAGGTGACTTGAAAGTTTATAGGAATATCAATGGCCTGCAAGCTGTAGGATGTATGCTGAATACCTCAGACAGCAAGGCTGCTTTCAGGCAGAAAAGGAGACCTATAACCCCCAGGATGATGGTAAAAATACCTAAGACCTGTTTGCTTTACATTTGGGGCTACCAACAGTGAAATACACTCCCCATATTTGCAGGCAGACAAGTATTAGAGGCTGAAATCAGCAATTCGTCAGTTTTAACGGGGTGGAGAGGACGGAAAAGAAAGGCCCATTGAGATAGCATATGGTTCAAAGGAAGTAAAGATATCTCTTAGCTTGGATTGTTTAAAGCAATTAATGAATACCTTGTCAGCCAGCAAGTGTTTAGAGTTATGAAATACCCTAAGTGAGATCAGCACCTAGTCAGTCCCCCTGCTGCAGAAAACACAACATACTGGTGCAAGTGAGGACTCCACAACTTTCTGCTATACAAAGGCAACCAAATCTTCACACATCTAAATATCATCAGCTGAATGCCTGCAAATGCAAGAAGAGGAATAAGAGCTGTCTGACCTAAGGAACAGAAAAAGACCTCTGAGTGGCAGGAAAAAACACTGTGTACCAACTAGAGAAACACAAAGAGCCAACATCAAGCACATCCTAAGTACAGATTAAGTCAGTGAGTAGTGATTACACTTCACTTGGTCTCCCAGTGGAGTTAGGAATTTGTCATGGAAACTCATGCCCACTGGCCTTGCATGAGTTGAAATATCCAAAATTAATGATACCTCTGAGACATTTAACTAAAAGCAGAGCTACTTTTGAGCTAGAACAGTTCAAAATAGAGAGCATGCTTTACTTGTTGGCTAAGCTGTGGCGCTGCCCTAACAGCAGAGTGCATGTTGGCATTCTAGCACTTTATTTTGAACCCTTTTTCCTGTTTAACGTCATCCCTTAGCAAAAGGTATCTTGCTCCCAACAGCTGGTTCCATGGCAAAACCAGGGATGGACTGCAGGAGTCAGATCTGAAGGGTCTGCTTTGTTCTGTGTCTCCATAACCACCCAGTTTCCTCCCTTGGGCCAGACTGCTGCAGGAAATCTATCCCTGTGACACAAGGCCTGAACACATCAGGCAGACAGAACCCTTCTGCAACCATTAATGAAGAGAAAGTCAAAACCCACCTCCCTCCAGGCTGCCTCAACTAGGAATTCAGGCCCTGTTACCTGGCCTGTTAATGTGATTCTTCTGAAATCCTATTGAAGTGGCACATACCTATTTCCTTCACTTTGACTTCCTTGGTAAAGAGGAGCAGTTCTGCCACATAGGGAGACACACAGCCTTCCTCATGCAAGTCCAAAATCTCCACTCAGAGATGGCTTCGGTCTCCTCTTCAGTAGGCCAGATCACTTGACACTCTCCTCGCTTCCAAAATAATTCTGAGGAAAGCATTGAAAACACCATTTTAATCAGCAGATGAGACCCCAGGAATAGGAAACCTTGGCCCATATTTCAGATTTTGCTTTTGTAGCTTCTCGTTTTCTCCCCAAGCCCAACAATTTCGGTCCCTTTAGAATGAATGAACCCCCCTGTCCTCACAATCTACTCCAGCTGCTGCTTTAATCATGACAATTTCTGCTCCAAGATTAAATGTTGCCAAGTAATGCTTCATCCCATCTGTGCCTCCAAGTGAAACAGTGATTAAAACCCATTAATTCTTTAACTCCATTGTTTTGTATTTCGCTAAGACTGAAAGCTGCAGCACAGATGATGATGCCCTGTGCTTATAGCTCCTTTTCCAGTGGTGCCGTAGATTTCAAACTACAACAGCACAAATCCTTTGATGAACAGAGACATGGTTAAATGCTTTATAAACTTCAACATATTATGCCTCAGAAATGTCTGTGAGAATGATCACTGTATGAATATTAGCTTTATTTTACAGACTGGGAAAGGGAGGAGAAGAAAAGGACACTGGCAAAGTATATGCCAGAAATCTACTGCAGAGCACAGCTCTAATTCCCAAAGCATACTCTGATTATGTTACTGCTCTTTCAGAATTCTTTTCACTGAAGAAACTTCAACCATTAAGGGGAGAATCAGGAGAAATGTGTATTTAGGCATGTTACTCAAGAAGCAGTTAACTACTGAAGGTGTCCTAAAGAAAAAGGCAAAAGATGCAAAAGAAGTAGAACATATTTCTGCATACAGTGTGCTTGTACTTTAAGGGCAGGCAGTTAAAGCAGAACTAGTGAAATTAAAAATATTCATTGAGATGGATAATTTAACTTAATTTCCTGGAATGTTGCAAAAAAACTAAAGGGAACAGATGCAGTGAAGGAATGCAGACGTGGATACTTCTGTCTCTGCCTTCTTATGGCGCACATCCACACCCCAAAAAAATTATCTCCGATCTGCAAGTTAAATACTTGAGGTGTCAACAGCAATTTCAAGGCACATGAACAATATCCAAGTGAAGAACAAGGCTGTGTTGTGTGGTGTGGTACTTCAAGATGGTGGTTGAAAAAAACATCTAATGTCAAATTCTTAACTGGTGACTTAGCTCGAGAGGGATATATTGAAAACAGCTGCCAGCAAATATGCAGTAAAGAACCTTTAAACCAGGCATTAAGATACCAGATAACGAGAGCAACTTCTAGCCTCTTTTCCCAGTGTTGCACAACACAAGTTGAGGATTCCTTGTCCCCCTCATACCAGCATCATCACTGACTCTTCTTAATTTCTTTTTTTTTTCCCAAGCAAAGCTGCCCTAAGCAACCCTTTTTATTAGAGCATAGAAAGGCTTTTATTATGCAATATGATGCTGCCTTTCCACCCAAAGATTTCTTTTGTCTCAACTGGAAAAATCTAAGGGGGTGGTGGTGTGTGTGTGTGTTTATTTTTTTAATACAAGGATACAACCCAGCTTGAGATTCTGCCTCTCAGCCTTACAGATTTTCTCAACAGACAGATTCAATCTGTGCATGTTTAACTCCTTCAAACGTTCGAGGAAATAATTCTGTATGCAACCCTTTCACACACAGCATTTCACTTCGCAGCAGTACAAGCTCATTCTGCTGAACCAATGAAGGGAGGGCAAGTTCACACCAAAAGTATTTGCTGGAACTGAATATTACTAACTTTAGTGTGGATGTAAAGCAGGAATCAGCCTGGCAATCCAAACCAAAAGGTGGACAGAGATACAATATGAAGATATTCCAGCCAGCAGATCTACTTTCTTTATACACTGTTTGCATCAAGCCTATTTTGTTTGATCCCATTATTTCTAATTAACAAAGAAAATCTTGTGCAACAAACTTGGGTGGCAGCATTCCTGAAATCTGCTTTCTGAGCGAGCTGGAAACTCATGGCAGAACCAGGGAGTTAACTTTTCTGTGTAATGAGACACAAAGATGAACAATACAATCAGTACTGCAGCCCATGTGTTATTTATTTGGACACCAAATTCTATTTGTGTTAGGCTCTTCCAGCAATTTCAATTCTCAGTGTGCCAAAGATGGAAATTAGCGAGGTGCACTGGAAAAGTTGTTATGATAGAGCTGGAAGGAAATCGGAATAGGCTCTGTAGACACTTTAAGCAGACCTATTTGGAGGTTTAGCCTAAATCTATTACGATGGATATGGCTGAATTCAGAGTACCAACAACTCTGCAAACCTGGACTGGCTTATGGATTGGATGATGCACTCTCCATAACCACAAAGCCCACAGACACTGTTTTTGAAGTGGAAAATTCAGTTTTAGATCAATTCTGTTCCAAGAAAACACTGAGGAAGATTTCCCAGGCTGAACCGATTTCACAGCTTGTTCCTGTGCACTGTAGGTCTATCATCTCACTACCTTATTCTAACTTCTAGCCTGAAATTATTCATGGCAAGTTTTCATCTCTATGTTCCTGAGCAAAACATTAGTCTAGAACTGGTAGAACTAACACAGGAACTGCAAATACTTGCATGTGCCCATGCTGAGATCAAGAATGGGTATAAAAAGGGAGGTAGCGTAGGTACTATTTAAGGAAGAAAAGACTCATGTTTGCAGGGCACTGTGTAAAACTTCAGTAGCTGAGGCTTCTGTCTTCAACATCGTGTAATTATGCACAGGAACCTTGCCAGTCCCTCATGAGGAAGAAAGATTAATAAAGAATTTAAAATTATAATACTGCCAGGCTGGAAGGAACCAAAGCAGCACATTTCTGTACAGCATGCAAATACTTTTCAGCATTATAAAAATAAACAAGCTTAGACAAGTGAGCTACTCACCACTGTTTGATGAGTGGCTATAATGCTATAGCTCAATTAACCTGCATGGAGCAATAACCTCACAAGCAAAGAGAAGCATCTTCTTCAAGCTTGTGAAACGAAGAGGAATGCAAGAGTCCCTGTGAGGACAGCCTGTACCTACTTGCCCAGAAATACTGCTTAGCCAAGAAGCTAATTAGCTTACACATCAGGTAGGATGGGAACAGGTTCACCACCTCAAAAGGGCTGGAGAACAGTTAAACACTTTCAGTTTTACTACTGAATTTTGTGTCGTACACAAAACAATGCAGTGACAGTGGCAGACTTCAAACTCAAGCAGTAAATTTTACGAAGTCATTCTGTGTTTTACTTAAGCAATGTGCATGCCATCCTGCTTCCCTGGTTGGCAGCAGGTGATGGGATGTTATCAGTTAGATGAAATCTTAGGTTGGCTTTTTGGAGCAGAGTTATCTTCAGACATACCTGCACACTCTAACACAGGCAGAAACACAAAACAGACATAGCATAGAAAAGGCTGGCTGGGAAGTCCCTGGGCAATCACAGAGACCAGTTCCCATAATGAGCACCCTGTGTTTAACAGAAACACGGCATTGCTGCGTGGCCTATGCAAAACCTAGTAGGCCGATGGCCTGATCCTGCAAAATTCACTTCACATGAGTGTCCATTTAAGACCACTGGAAATGTGGCTGTTGTGCACACACACTCGCTTTTGAAGTGGTCAGGAACACAACTCACAAGGGTGAGGTCCAAAATTATTTAATGAATAGTGCAGGTTATCACTGAATGCTCTTTAGTTCATTTCAGTTCTACCCAAGGAGGAGGAAGGGAGTGAACACACACTGGGATAGTCCTTAGGAATAAAGGTTTCCAACGTCTGGCACCAACACCCAAACCTGCAAGCCCGCACATAACAAATCTCAAAGTTGTGACAGCATTTTAGCACCTGCTCTTAACCAAGAGTGGGTTTCAGCCTCCAACCATAAACATTCCCCCAGCTCCCATTCAACCATCCCATCCCTGCTTGCCCAGATCTGCTGACTGTAGCTCAGGTGATCCTGGAGGGTGGCAGCGAGCAGGTGCATGGAGCAGCGCCAGCATTACTCATCTTCATACCAGGAGGACACAGTCATGGGGCAAACAAGAAAAACTTCCTTCTTTTAACTAAAAACAAGAACAATGTCACCTGGGGGGTGCAAATAATGCGCATACCCACCCTATTAGATCATCAGGCAACTATAGCAAGAGGCCACCTGAACAGCTGAACACTGATCACGCTTCTAACAACCTTCCAAGCCAAACCGAGTCCACTTTCAGCAAGGACCAGACTGTCTCACCAGAGCCACCAGCCATCCTCCTCAAACATTCATGCTATTGGCACAAGAAAGCCTTGCAGGCCTAAAGACAAAGCAGCAAGTCACTTGGTCTGGCTTGAGACAAGTAAGACATCAACATAGGAAGAACCCCTCTAAACAACATCTCTAAGGAAAAATCTGAAAAGACCTTACTTGACCTTTGAATTGCTGCTCCCTCACTATAAAGTATCAATTTCTTCACAGGGAAGTACCTATAATCTTCACCAACATAATTTAGGTTTTATATTACAAAGGGTGAAAAAAAAAAAAGAACAAACACAGAGCCTGGTACAAACAGGAATGTTTCATGGCTTTTAAGCATTTTGATAAGAATGCTATGGAATTTCAAGCTCTCCCATAGGATTTTAAAAGTCAGAGGGGCAAAAGGATTTACTCTGAATATACCGGTCTAACAGCAAAACCAGTGTAGGTATATTCATCCAGCTGGTTGTACTGGGAACATTTCTACGTGAACGCATCCCACCATGCAGTTAAACCGCTCTGCAGCACAACCAAGCACTACTCACATCTGCAGAGACAACCCTTTCATGGCATGCACTGCCATTTCTGCACAGTTAATGAAACACTAACTTCATTATTAACTTTATAAAGGCCACCAGCTCACCTTTTAGACGTCTTCCTGATAAAACCAGATCAAGCTTACCCACATTTAGTCACACCAGGTCTCATTTCAGAGCACTGCCTCGCAGCACATACCAAGCAAGACTGATTCGCTTCAAACTTCACAGACTTCCAGTCATTATCCTTGTGGAACTGGGGAATTGCTGTAAGGCCGAGCCACAGTTTTAATTTAACATCAAGTTTTGTTTTGTCTTTTAAGAATGCACCACTTCTTGCTGCTGCTAGCACTCAGGCAGCGCCCTGCTTCTGTCGTCAGCAGCCCCTGTCCCACAACTATCCCAAGTATGCCTCAGCACCATTTTCATTGCATTGTGTGGTTTCTCCATTCCTTCACTGATTTAGTCCAGGCCTCTCCTCGGGGCTCTTAGATAATGAAAACCATGTGAGAGTAAAATGTAATCTTCAAACACGCAAAGCAGTTTCATGTGCATTATCAGAAGGGAGCAAAACGTTGACAGTGCATCATTTGTCCCTACTGATAGGATCAGGCTGTTTTAATTGCTGGTGAGAAAAACAAAAAGATTAAAATCACCACCTGTATTAAAAATAAAGCTCAGATTCAAACCTAAATCTCAAGTCCTAAAACTAAAATAGAAATACAACCCCCAGATTATCTGTTTCATGCTGCCTTAAGGTATTTTAGCCTCCTATCTCCATTGTGACATCCTGAAAATACGTATCTTGACACAAATACAAACCGCAGGTGGAGAGGGTGCAGAGAAAAAAAACAATCACTAAGGCCTAACTTCAGCATGGAATTTTCTGGCTTTTTCTAGCATTACCACAACTTAAACTATTTTAAGCTCCCATATGGAGGAGTACTCCTTATTTCAGAGAGCAGTTTCACAGAATTTAACAGGTCTGGTCACAGAACACACAAAGCAAGCAGGCACAGCCCCTCTGGTTTCGTTTTTAAAGGGATGCTTTTTGTTTTCCTTTATAAACAGCTGAAACGCAGGTAACTTATCACTTGATAATCAACCTAACAGTACTCATTCTATGACGCTGTAGCTCAAGGAAGGAAACAAACCTAATTCAGTGCTGGGACAACCCAGTATCACAAAATAAGCCCATTTTGGGATCTTAGTGGGTAGCACAGGTTAAAAAGACGAATCTGCATTTTATCTCATTAACAGTAAAAACCCAACAGAAGATTCAGACCACAGAATTTTTAGAAAGCAAAGATGTTATAAATGTGGGGTTTGGTGCTGTCCTTTTATCATAACCACATGGGCTTTCATGTGCACCCTGTAGAAACCTTTAATTACTCGCAAGATGATTAACTGAGCCTCATCACCACACTGGGAGGAAGATACTACTACATTTGCTTTAGTGCAGCGTTGATGGGCTAAGTCCTGGCCTCCATTTATGCTTTTGTTGCCACAACTATGTCACTCAGCGAACTGACTTCTTTCAACGTAACTATTCCAGCAACCACTCTAAAGCAGATCCTAGGAAATAATTGGGTTTAGGTTTATTACTTAGAAAACCTTCTGTAAACCATACCAGCAAAACTTCTTGCTAATATAAACTTCATCACTACTAGAAAGATTTTCCATTGTAACTGGAGCAGCAAATATTTTAAGCATAGATCCTGCCTAAATGATTTTGATGGAGGATGTCAGGAGTCCAGAACTTGGGCCAGCAGAAGGCAGGGGAGCTTTCTGAGTGTTTTCCACAGCTGGAGAAGGTACTTCTGCAAGATATGCATCCCTAGCAGTTGCAGAAACAAAAAGTTAGAGCTACACAATATTCCTGTCATGAAGGAAAACTTGCAAGTTTGTGTTTTGATGGAGCAGTGTCAGCAACTAGCAACACATCACAATCTTATGCCACTTTAGCACTGGGATGCGCTAAAATGAACTTCTGCACTCACAGAAACCACAGGTAACACAGCTCTCCTGCAGAGCTGTAGTCCACACCAGCAGGAAATGCATCAAGCTCTCCACAGCCTGAGGAACATTACTGCCAGGGTTCACCCACCTGGAAAACCTGCTGTCCCCTGCCTCGCAAGGCAACATGAACCCAGTGCTCCCTTGGAGCTCTCTGCCTCCACAGGTACCAGCTCCATGTCAGCCTTTAGGATTGCTCCATGGAAACACCCCTTCAAAATGCCACCTGAGCAGTTTGGAACACGGCCTGGGGCCTCCCAGACACATTTCCTCTTGCCATCCCTCCTTCCCCAAATCAAACACACACCAGTGTTACACCAGGCAGCAATCGCACTCTTCCCCTTATGTGCTAAGGTGCTTTACTACTTTCTGAAGATCCGAGTGCTCCACATCCCATCCCAACTTGGCAACAGCAAAAGTTGGGGTTTTCATATAACTTTGGAGCACTCTTTTCAGCCCGCTCTTTACTGATGCCCGATCTTACCCAAAGGAAGGGTGGAACACGCTATTTAATTGCTCTCAGTCTCTTCAATCTTTATCATCCTGCAGCAAAAAGTGTTTCAAATTGGGTTTTACTAAATATAAATATCAGCACTCGGTTGAGATGATTTCAGTAAATACATGTCATGGATTCCTCGTGTAGGCTATCGTACACTGGGTTTATGTTCTCTGTCTCCCGAAAGATGAAGGCTTCAGCTTTGTTTCTTTTCCAAAAGACAATGGGAAAACAAGGAAGATATGTTTTCTCACCCTGTTTTTCCCAAGCCCCACAACACGAGGGGTTAGCCCTAGTATGAAGCAATAAAACGTGTTTCAGCTGAACACAGAACCACCCAAATGAGAACAGCAGGAAAAGTCCACCAAACCCTGAAGTGAACAAAGTCACTGCAATGTGGAATTACTTTCCTTGAGGGTTACAGTAAATAATCCTCAAAGATGAAGTAATTCCTTCAAAAAACAACCAAGTTGTGTAGAGACACAAAAGCATTTTACAGTAAACATTCCCGTGATACAGTTCTTAGACAAGGCCTTACAAATACTAATCAATTAATTAAACAACAACTTAAATTGGTTTAATTCATAGACACTCATATAAGAGAACTATTCAACAACATCTTGGTCTGCAATTAGACATGGTAAGTGCTTTGCTAATACAAATAATTGCAAGGCCTTTAAAAACCAATTTTATTACGTCAGTGAACTTCATGATTTAAACAAAGTCTTGGTTCTATATCTTAACCAATACTGATGGACCTTATATAGTCCAACAGCAGTTATCAAGGAAAATGACCAAAGATCTCTCCAAACTCCCAAAGAATTTCAGATATTTAGTATTTACTTTTTTAATAAAAGGTTATTTTAAGCTTAGACACAACCAAACTAGACAAGAGTCATTCTGAGAGAGGATGGAAAAGCAGAAAAGCAATCAGTATGAATGGCAGTATTTATCCGCGAGCCCCTTCTGCAGGACCAAGAATGCAGACTGTGTGCCAGTAAAACAGGGAGATGATCCAGCCATGACGAACGGGAGAGAACACTCGCTTCTCCAGCAGCAACCTGCCAGTGTGGGAGCTGCTCATAAGACAGCATGACACATCAACAGCCCCCACCAAGGATGACCACAACTCACGATCGCCAGGCACAAGTGGAGACTCCAACAGACGCTCTTCCTTCAGGTAACCACTCTCTACTAAGACATGATTTTAAGGCTTTGAGAACTCTGTTTCCACAGGCCTTTTTGTTCTGCTCTCAGTTTCTTGTTTTGCTCATGACTTTTTCTTTCCAGTTCCTATTAATTCACCTATTCACTTTGCATTCACCATCTCCCACTTACATTCAGTGTCTGGTTTGCCTTGAATGACCTTTTATATACAGATGAGTTACATATATATGCTTGCTCAAAAAATTACATTCAAGGCCAGTTTGGACAGGGCTTGGAGCAACCTGCTCCAGTGGAAAGTGTTCCTGCCCATGGCAGGGGTTGGAACTGGGTGAACTTTAAGGTCCCTTCAAACCCAAACCGGTCTGTGGTAAGCACAAACTTCATCAGCCCTGACGAGCTTCCACTTACAGGCATAGCAGGCAAGTCAGACCAATATTATATTGCATATTTAAAAATGATCTGCTCCTAGCAGCTCCTTTACATTATTATTCCCCAAAGTTGATGTGTTTTTTTTGCTGTCTCAAAAATTACATTTCAAGGCTCCTCTGGAGAGCCAAGTAATGTGCAAGATTTGGGTATTTGCTGACTTTAGAGCTCTCCATACAGCACAGTATTTTCACATGGATACAATTTCAGCATCAAATACTTTTGCAAAAGCTGAAGGTACGGCCACAGCATGGAGGCTGCAGCATGCAGTTCTTCCTGTGGCCAGCCCTGCATTCCAGAGCTGTTTCGGAATACTCTCTCCTGTCTACAAGGGTTTAACAACTGAGAAGCTCCTGCGGCCAAACTGGATTCGCAGGGCAGCTATGTGCCTGTTCTTTCATAAAGACAATGATTTAAAGCCTACAATATGACGATGTCATATATGGGACAGGTACAGAGAAAAAATCAGGCACGAGAGGTAGATGCAAGTCTAATCTAGAAAGTAGCTACTCATCAGAAAGTAAGACAAAGAATTCCTGAAAGCAGAAAAGCAGCTTACAGAAATTGGTCGTTGCCCAGATTCAACAAAATGGACTAAATCATTTTGACAAATCCCCTAGTGCTTCCTGAAACTTTATAACCCCAGCAATAGGCAACTTGGAACACTTCTATGAACAGCCAAGAGATCCAAGTCCTCTCTTGTATTTCAGCGGATAGAAGAGGAGAAAGAGCCTTGGACCTTATTGCCAATCACCAGGAATGGCTGTTCTCACACTATTATAAACATTTGGTCTCCATGGAAGGAGGATACCTAGCAGCAAACATTGGCAACCAAGGACATTCCACTCCCACTATATCGTCCACAATAGCAAGGAGAAAAAAAAAAAAAATCCATAGGGCTGTTTGAATTAGGAAACCTTGGAGAAGCCTTCTTCAAAAGTGAGTGTCTGAAATACCATGAAATACGGGAATGTGCAACCACAGTTAGATGGGGAGAACAGGCATCTTACTGTATTCAGAAAGCATTTCTACTTCACTCCAAAGTGGGAACATCTAATAATCCAAGGACTGTTTGCCAAGAACAAGGTCATAGTTTTCTTTTTAATTCAGAACAGAACCTAACACACACCATGTTCTGCACTGAACTGAGAATCTTGTAATTTACAGGTGTTTGGAGCCAGGTTTTAGTTTAATACCAAGTCTGAACATGTAAGAACTTTCTTATATTGGCTTTGTCTTCCAGTCAGAGTTCTGCAGCTCTTTAAAAGCTGTCAGTAGGAATAAAGTAAGAACTGCAAAAGGGAGTTCTGCTCCAAGAGAGGGAAGAACAGATAATTTATTCACAGTTAAAAGTGTTTGTACATGAACATACACTTGGACTGTTGATAACAGTAGAATTAAAGACTTATCTCTATATACACAATAATACAGCAACAATCTAAACCTACAGTAGATTTTATGCCATCTTAAGAAAATAAAGCCTTTAACAAGATGAAGTTTTACCTCAGCTGCTCATTCATTGTAGTGACAGGGAGTTCCAGCCATGGACTAAGGCATCATTGTACTAGGTGCTACATAGAATTAAATGGGGCAAGTTGCTCCATCAAAAAACACCACCAACACCCCCTAAAAAATAATCACATTACACTCAACTGGAGACAAAAGAAAGGGACAGAAGAGAGAGAAGCATTTCTGCTTGGAGAACTTGGGGGTTCTGCTTCGAGAACTTAGGAAAACATGGCAGTAAAGCAATCAACCTGATTTCTAAATAAACAAAAAGATTGGCCAGGCTGCTGATGAAAGGCAGGATAAAGAGAACAACAGAACTATTAAATTATCTACACTTCTGGGATTCTTGCTATTCTTTTGCAAAGTGAATGGCTTATGCTAATCAGGATGCATCTGAAATACATCATTCAAGCCTTCTTGTACAAATGCAGTTCTGTATCCAGAAAGATCCCCACCAGCTGGCAATGTTTGCATACAATGTTAAACACAACTTCAAGAGCCCATGCATTACAAGTCATTTTACATTTAAAAACAGGAGTTCTCTTGGCTGGTCTTGATGGTGCACTCCTTGAGAAGAATTTTAGTGGAATTCAACACTAACACATTACATTAACGTCCTACTTCCTCCAGCACAAAGGAGGTAAAAAGTTTTCTGCTGTTTGGTGGGGTGTTATCCTGCTAACGGTACTTTGCCTACTGAACTTCTTGGGAGAAGGGACAAAAGGATTTGCACCAGTCCCTTCTATATGAATCAAATATTTATGCTATGCCCCCTTCAAGCACTTTCATCTAGTAACCTATGGAATGTGATCTCCTGACCTTAACACTCAAGCACGTCTAAATCAGCTGCCCTTTGAGCTGTATTACAGGCTACAGAGAAATTTTATACATTTCTATTATGTACAAAACCCTTGCGGCCCAGCTGCAGTGTTCTGTGCTACAAAGCATCTGTTAGTCCAAAGTCACTCCAGTAGGCTTTAGGAAAGAGCAATCCTTTGATTTTGCCACGTTTATGGCACAATCCCATGCCATGTGTCATGATAAAGAGGTAGAATGATGAACCATGCTACCAGTATATTAACCAACCATCCCAACTGAAGTATTTCATGCCAACCACCACCACAATTATGAGGTACCAACACCAGTGCAATAAATCCCATGTCCCACTGTATGATTTGTGCCTATCCACACTGCCCAGCTTCCCCTCTGCCTCCTTGGCAACAAGCTTGGGAGAAGACCAGGCACCCCCTTCCCTCCTCCTAGAAATCCTACCCATTCCCCAAGAAAGTGCTAGAGCAGAAACAAATCATTCTATGTTGTGTTTGTGGCTCCCAGGAATGTTTTCAGGACAGAGGGTTATGTTGCAAAGAAGCGTCCTGGAGAAAAAGAGAGGGAGAACAAGTGCCCCAGGTGAACCTGCATGTTCAGCTATGGGGCCAACCTTTCCAGGGTCAGCCTGTGACTCTGCTTCTAAGAGGAGCAATCACTGAGGGAACCCTGGAGAAAGTCTGACCCAAAGATTTAACGGGGGCGCAGTCCTGATGGTAGGGTTCAGCCCTGAAAACTGGCATGGTGCTGCCCATCACTCAAACAGGAGCAGCACACAGGCATAGGGCAGTCTTGAGAAGACGGCTTTTGTTTTCCCACCCTGAAAGACTCAGTCTTCAGAAGAAGTCAAGAGGAGCGGAAAAATATGTGGAACTGCAGCCAAAACCTGTGCCACGTCCTCACCCCCAGGACAGATCCTGGTCAGTCACCAGCAAGGTGGCCCACTGAACACTGAGCCTCAACAGAGAGTTGACGCACCCTCAGTTCTCCAGGGTCCATCAGCTCAGAGCACGCTGATGCTGCCCTCACTGCAAGGCAGGCTCAGGACACCTTTCCCACTTTCCTCTCCCACAGATATCTCTCCAGGGAAGAGGAAGGGTAAAAAGAAAAATAAATTAAAAAACCCAAAGAGGAACAGGGATCACAAGAGAGCAGTATGAAGCATTTCCGGTATCATCTGCAGGAAAAACCCACGCAGTGGGGAAGAGTATGATGCCAAGCCTGGTTTCGCCACATGAACAGCCAGATCCTCCTGCTGGGGAATGCTGTGTATTTCCACAGGGAACAGTATAATGCAAAGAGGAGCCCTACTACCAGCTACACAAAATTCCACA
The DNA here is from genome assembly GCA_025447955.1 of Psilopsiagon aurifrons. Lineage (NCBI taxonomy): Eukaryota > Metazoa > Chordata > Aves > Psittaciformes > Psittacidae > Psilopsiagon > Psilopsiagon aurifrons. The sequence goes on along the minus strand of JAOEHY010034767.1, from coordinate 37,685 downwards.
GTGCACCAAACACTGGCAGCACTGAAACTCTGGCCGTGGGGAAGTGGGTATGTGGGTACAGAGCTGGAGGAGAAGTGGGAATTCACAGTGGTATTATCCCTTGTAAAACAGCACACATCCAGCACTCAGGCCCTACAAAAAGGGGTATGGTACAGAATATGTTTCCCCGCACAGAGACTGGGCCTTCATCCAGTTACAATGTCCACATGTCCCTGCTGAGTTTTCTGCCTTAAAGAAACAAATACCTCAAAACAAAGAAGACATCCTCACAATCCCTCTGTACAGCACCAAGCATGTTCCTGGCCATGTTCAATAATCTGTTAAGGAGTGTTAATTACAGGTTCAACACTTCTACACCTTGTGACACAGTAGTAAAACACTTAATGTAAAACAAATTTCAGTGCAAAGCAAGGAATCTCAGCTAATGGTGGAAGCCCTTTACATATGCACACATGCATATGAAAAGGCACATCCATGCTTCACCATGAAGCACGATGAGCAAAGACAATCTCAACACGTGGATTACGAGCACAATGACTGTGATTACTCTCTCAAAAGAGCACTGCAAGAAACGCAGCTGCTTTCAAACCCAGCCCGACACTAACCCACTCCAGCGACTTCCACTGAATCTTCCTTGATCCCATTACACGCAAGCACATCACTAGTAATTGTGGCTATTTACTGCAGTGGCGCAAAGGGTGGACAAGTGCAGGTTTTAGGCAAGATGAAGAGTAATCTTTACAGGAGAGTGAAGTGATGGGCAAAAGCTGACAGAGCAGAGGGCCAGCCTAACTGCCAGGTTTAGGATGCAAGAATGAATGCCGAGTCCCCTGTGCCATGAGCATGTCTCTTACCTACTGATCTGCTGAAGACAAAAGGGTTTTCTTCTTTTCAAAAACTGGACACTCAGAGCTCGCTGGGTCAGGCACACAAAGCTTCCCTGCTGCCAAAGGTATTTTTTTCCCCCCTTCGGGTTTTTGTTGTTGTTGTTTGGTTTTTTACCCCAGAGAGTAAAGGGCAGACCAGTGGATTCAGCAGGGGCAAAGGGTGGAATTCGAGACTCAACAGGCGAACTGCAGAGCTCTTTCCAAAAGATGTTGTATTTCAAGGCGCTTTCATTTGCAAATCCTTCTTCATGCTCAGTGTCAATAAAACTGGAGGTGGGAGGGGAATAAACTTTTTTAACTGCAGAAATAAACCAGACTCCACAGAAAAGGGGAACGTGATGTGCAATGGATTTGTGGCTCGACTTTTCCCGTTTATTAAAAACACATTCAGACAGGCAATGAAGATAGATGGGTAGAAATCCAGCAGTCAGAGAGGACCTGCCGCCAGTCCCTGGCAGGATAGCGGTATTCTCAAGAACGGCGGAATAAACAAAAAGAAGTCTGCGTCCCGGCGGCAGCTGCCCAAGCTCGGCTGTCAGCGGCAGCGCCCGCGGCCGCAGCAGGGAAGGGCGGCCCGCAGCATCGCGCCGGGGAAGGCTGGGCTGCGCCGCACCTCCTTCTCCGCGGTTACCTGTGCGCAGCGGGGCGAGGCGAGCGCGGAGAAGCCGCGGGGCCGGACGCGGCGCTGAGCGGCAGCAGGCGCACACCGGCGGCAGGGCAGGACAAGGCAGGGCCGGACCGGGCAGCTCCGCTCCCTCCTCCGCC